>SJYV01000509.1:0-22686 GCA_006410875.1 Neotragus pygmaeus | reverse complement strand
GAAGGGCCACCATTCTCTTCACAGTGAAGCAAGGACAAATGAAGCTCTTGTTGAAGATCGCTGTAAAGCCAGTGGGGGCTCTGGACTTTTTATTTAGCAACACGATCATACCTTTGATTAAGGAGGGCGGCAGCGGCCAGCACACTCTGAATAACTGGTGAAGTGACATCTCTACATGGTCCACATGCCAGCGGTGCCGTCCAGCAGAACCTCCTGTGAGCGTGGCGCTGTCCTCGGCCAGCTGTCCAATAAGGCAGCTCCAGCCACACACAGCTCTCCAGCAACTGACACGTGGCGAAGTACCACTGAGGACCCGGACTCCGAGTTTTATTTCATTCTGATCAATAAAGGGGCATCAGGTGGCTCCGGGATTCAAGCCCTGGCCTTGTCCACATGGGAGTGTACTTAGCTGGGCTCTGAAAGGCTTCACACTAACCATGCAGGAGGCCCGCCAATATTTTTGGCACCAGGGATCGGGTTTGTGGAAGACAGTTTTTCCACTGACTCGGGGGGATGGTTTTGGGATGATTCAATCTCACTGCATTTATTGTATATTTTATTTCTATTATTAGTACATCAGCTCCACCTCAGCCCAACAGGCATTAGATCCTGGAGGTTGAGGACCCCTGTATATCTGCCTGGCAATTGTAGAAAGACTAGAAGTCACAGGAAGCTTTGAGTCCTAATACAAAAATAGGCTTGCATTCTCTTGCTTTAACTTTTTTCCCCTTTAATTTCCATAATAGGTAGCAGGATGATGTAACCCAGGAGGTGTGTGAATGGGTCTTGATATCAACCCTCATCCTGGTGCAGCCTTCGAACGGAGACTTCACGCTCTGATGGGCAGAGACTAGCAGTCGGGCAGCTGTGTGTCGGGAGCCTTGAGGCCAGAGCTGATGGTGAATCCCTGCCGCTTTTGAGCAGTGACGCAGGGATCCGAGAGCTGCGATTTCACTCTTTGGGAGTCTGTGCCAGTTCTCACCTTCCAGCCCCACGGCCTGATTTGGGAGCGAGCTAGGAGCTTCCGCTGCAGCACGCACGCCGGAGCGTGGAGCTCGAGGCGGAACGTCGCCCCAGACAGGAGACCACGCTAATTATCGTGTCAGGCTTCCTACTGAGAACCAGATAATTAAAGGAGAACATTACAGTGTTTCCAGACGCCTGGAGTAAATGTTATCTTCACGTGTAACGTCTGGGAGAGGGAACGAAAAGTGATCTGAGACGGTCCCACTCGAGACCACCAAGACCAGAACCGAACGATCTTCGAGGCGCAAAGGGAAGCCGAAAGTAGGGGGGAGGAGGGACGTGAGGGGCCGGGAGGAGGTGGAGGGAAATCAGTCTTGTTTGGGTCCTCCTGGGTCCTGGCCGTGGTGATCCGCGCTCCACGGCAGGCCATGCGGGGCGTGGCTTTGCTTGCTGCCATCCCACTGGACACTGAACCACAAGATAGATATTATTCCCATTGCGCAGCTGGGAAAACTGAGACTCCCATAATCTCACCTAAGGATCCTCAGCTAGCAGAGCATCTGGTGGCTCCAGGATCCCAGCCCTGGCTTTTCTGTCTCTGAATCCTGTGCTAGCCTCCTTCCTTGATGTGGTTAAAGGAGTGACAGTCTGCCCGGGTCCCGATCGTCCCCACTCAATGGTGGAGGGGGCTGTGGGGGTTGCATGGTGCCCAATCCACACACGTGTCTGCGGAGCCCACAGCAGCAGGTGCGCTGGGCGAGGATGAGGCTTCCAGGCCAGGCTTCCTCTGCCAAGATCTTGTCACTGGACGGGGCCTGAGGCATCAGGAGTGACCCCACACCTACATGCCGACGTGATGCTGCAGGCATTCACATCTGATGTGGCAAGCTCCAAAGAGTGAGAAGCATTTCCTGAACATGTCTGGAACTGTTGCTGAAAAGCTCTGTGATCCACTGGAAGAAAAGCGACGGAGCTCATTGAGGTTCCAGGGGCCAATGCAGGTGGCACGTGGACTACCCCGGTGCTCAGACGGGAAAGAATCTGCCTGCAATGCAGGAGACTCAGATTTGATCCCTGGGTCGGAAAGATGCCCTGGAGAAGGGAATGGCAAAACCCACTCCAGCATTCTTGCCTGGAGAAACCCAAGGACAGAAGAGCCTGGCGGGTTGCAGTCCATAGGGACGCAGAGTCGGACACGGACACACCTGAGCGTGTAACAACAGGGGAGGCGTGTGGAGATGTGTGAGAACCTCGCTCTACCAGGACCTGCTCTGTGCCCGTGAGCTCGGTCTTTAACCTCTCTGGGTCTCAGTTTCTAAAATGTAAACCAGGGTCTCAAATATCTAAATTGTCTCGTGGAGCACTGGATGTCCGAAGTCTCAGATAGGCCTCCGGAAGTGGTGGCCTCTAGCATCAGTGATTTGTAGTTTTGAGTAGGGTTCAGTTTACCCACTGACTAAGCCTGGGTCTCTGGCTGCAGAAACTATCCCTCCAGTTTCTGGAAGCATAGATCGGTGAGGTGGCGCTAAAGACTCTACCTGCCGATGCAGAAGACGCCATAAATGCAGATTCGATCCCTGGGTTGGGAAGATCGCCTGGAGAACGAAATGAGAACCCACCCCAGTATTCTTGCTGGTCAAATTCCAGGAACAGAGGAGCTGCTGGGCAACAGTCTACGGGGTCACAAAGAGTCAGACATAACTGAGCGCACACACATAGATCCCTGTAGAATCAGCGGCTCCTGCATCCAGGTTTTCCTGGAAAGGTCCACGTGTAACAGCAGAACGCTCTACTCTTCTTTGCCCCAGGAAAATGAAGACTCAATGAGCTCTTCTTTCCAGCTGTTGGCTCCTTCCTGCACCTACTCACGGCGGCCCCTGCAAAGCCCCCCGGGCAGCAGGTGGAGCTCACAGGAGGAGAGTGAGTGCTGGGCCCCGGGCGTGGCCTCTTTCCTGGCCAAGGAGACTCTGCAGACGTGACGATCCTGGATTACCTGGGGATGCGGTAACGCCCGCAGACTGCCTGGGTGGGGCCTGAAATGCAGTCACTGGGGTCTTTACAAGAACGAGGCGGGGGGAGAACTGTACAGAAGGGGGTGCAACGTGACCACGGAGGCAGACACTGGAGCCGCGCGGCTGCCAGGCCAGGAAAGCCAGCGGCCCCCAGGGGCTGCACGCGGCCGGTTCCAGCGGCAACACGGCCCTGCCAACACGTGACTCCCAGCCTGCAGGCCCATGAAGAAGAAATCGGGGCTGCCTGAAGCCACTAGGTTTGGGAGAATTTGTTCCATTGGAAGCTAATACAATCCTTCATTCTGTCCCCCACCAGTAATTCAAACAACTCCAAGAAGAGTCTCTCAAGCATAAAGGAATAAATTTACTTTCATATTTTTTGTGTATGTTGGGGAGAGATGAGGGATATTGAGGTGATTAGGTGGTGGAGAGCATTTTGGGGGTCGGCAGATACAAGCTATGAGGTGGTTAGGTGGTGGAGAGCGTTTTGGGGGTCAGCAGATACAAGCTATTATACATAGGAGGGAGAGACCATGAAGTCCTACCGGATAACCACAGAACTGGATTCAAAATCCGAGGATAAACCACAACAGAAAAAAGTACTTCTTGAAAAGAATGTATAACTGAACAGCAGAAAGCAATACAACACTGTAAATCAACTGTAATTTTTTTTAAAAAGACCATTTTACCTGCTTACACGAATCACAAATATTCATTATAGAAGAGCCGAGTTATGACTCTCACAAAAACATGAAGGAAACAAGCAGTCAGCTGTAATCCGCTAACTTCATGATCCCAAGATAGCCAACCAGTGTTAACATACACGGGAATAAATCTGTGCAGTTTTGTTCCCTGAAACAAAATCACTTCTGATTAAAACGTCGAGCATCTGGTTTAAACCCATGAAATGGGGTCTGTTAGGAGCCGTGAAGGGAGATGAGCCACATAATTCAAAGCAACGGTCGCGCCGGTCTAGAGACACGGAAAGTGACCTCCAGCTCTGCGGGCGTCACGGTAACAGCCAGCAAAGCAGCCTCGACTCTTGGCTCTGATGCACAGAAACTGCATAAAGCAAGTGACTCACCCAGCCGCTTCTTCCAAGGAGCTTTCCAGGTCAGGCCAGACGGCAAAGCGAGGCCAGTGTATCCTGGAGACGCACAGAGCGTAAACGCGTCCCTCAGCCCACCTGGTGGCCGAGGTGGAGAGGAAGCTGGGACACCTGGGTCCCCTGCTGGGAAGGAGGGCAGGTCCCCGAAGGCGCCAGCCACCCCCAGAGCCCGAATAGATAATGTGCTTCAGTACGAACTGTATTCAATACGGCTCCAAAAAGGAGATGGACTTATTTACAGAACAGAAGCACTCACAGACTTATGGTTGCTGAGAGAGGGGGGAAGGATCAGAGGAAGGACAGTAGGGAGTTTGGGATGGCTATTTTAAGTGGATAACCAACGAGGTCCTATTGTATAGCACAGGGAACTCTGCTCGGTGTTACGTGGCAGCCTGGATGGAGGGGAGTTTGAGTGAGAATGGAAATGTGTGTATGGCTAAGTCCCTTCGCTGTTCACCTGATGTGATCAGAACATTGTTAATCGTCTACCCCAACATAAAATACAACCTTTGCTTCTGAAAAAAAGACGATACAGGCCTTCTTATAAGAAGCTCCATTTACAAGCGGGAAATAAATACATATAAATAACTGCCACCAAGAGCAATAACCATCAAGACAGGAGCAGGTACAGGATGTGGGAGGGAGGGCTGTCACCCAGAAAGGAGCGGTGAACACTGTGAAATAAACGGGACTAATAATTGGCTGGGCTTCCCTGGTGGCTCCGAGGAAAAGAACCCGCCTGCCAATGCAGGAGAGGCACGTCCGACCCCTGGGTCAGGAAGATCCCTGGGGAAGGAAGATCCCTGGGTCAGGAAGATCCCTGGGGAAGGAAGTGGCAGCCCACTCCAGTATTCCTGCCTGGGAAACCCCATGGACAAAGAGGCCTGGTGGGCCACAGTCCACGGGCTTTCAGAGCCAGAGATGACTGAGCGACTAAGCAACAATAATCAAGTATTAATGCTACTTATTTTTCACGGACTCGTTCAAGGCCAGCGCTGGAAGGAACCACCGTGATCATTTAGCACCCCCTCCCTCCGCCAACCACCAGATTTTCAAATGGAGCAGTGCTTGAATGAGATAACTTCTAGAATCCCTTTAAGCTCTAAATTTAACTTTCTCAGTACAAAGACCATAAGCTACCCATGAAAAGAGATTAATAGAAGCTCAATGGCTGGCTGATTTTTAATTCCACTCTGACACAGAACGGCAGCCTGTTTTCCGAAGGCCTGGAACTCTCTGGAAGGCTCTGAGCCCTGGAGTGCATCCAGTACTGCAGGAAAAAGCCCGTTAAGACACAGGGAGCTCCGGAGGCTACAGAGTGGGGTCGCGTTCACAGAAAACGTGCCGGTTTCCTTGGGAGATCATTTTCCAAAGGACTCAGCTCCCAGGCTGAGCCAGAGACGGACTGTGAAGTGCGGAGACGCCCCTCCCCTCAGGAGTCTCTGCATCCCCGCCTTGGGCCGGCAGGGCTCAGGTCTACTAGCCTCCATCAGTCATCAACCTTTACTCTGGAAACATTTCAAGCACCTGCCCAGCTGGACAGTTTGTTTCTCTAAAGCAGGGGTCCTTCCTGCTCTGGAGCTGTGGGTGGCCTTCGTGAGGTCTGTGAACACCCAAGGGGGCTGGAAGTGTTAGTCCCTCAGTCGTGTCTGACTCTCCGTGACCTTAGGTACTGTAGCCCAGGCTCCCCCGTTCGTGGGATTCTCCACTGGAGTGGGTAGCCACTCCCTTCTCCAGGGAATCTTCCAAACTCAGGGATTGAACCCGGGCCTCCTGCACTGCAGGCGGATTCTTTACCGTTTGAGCCACCAAGGAAGCCTGTGAACACCCCAAACTGCCTGCAAGCGGGTTTGTGTGCAACCATCTCTTACAAGAGGGTCCACAGCTCTTAGAGTCTTTGTGGGACTGTGAACCACAGATGTTTAAGGATGCTTTTATCCTTGCACTTGTGTACAAGGATACTATGAACCCAAGTGCCCTGGGTGTGCACTCATGAACCTGTGTGCGTTCTCAAGCTCCAGGAACCTCTAGGAGACAGCATACACGCTAACAAGCTTTCGATACCCACATTAAAAAAAATAATTTTTTAAAACAAAATGTCATCCCCAGGACATGTAAAACTGAATCAGCCAAGACAAAAAAACTTCAAAAAAAATCAATTATCCATTTAGTCACTGTGAAAATCTATCTTAAAACCCAGAGTCTCCGGGAACATCAAAGCTCTAGATAACTTTTTAATAAACTATGAAGGCAAGTGTTAAAGAAGAGACCTTTTCAAAGGTAGGTTGGCGACAGAGAAGCTCCTGAGACGGTGCTCATCAAAGGGAATGAAGCTGGCAGGAGGAGCCGGTGGGTGCATGAACTTTCCTTCGGACTGAAGTCAGGAGCTTGAGACTCTGGGAATTGAGCCCCACTGGAGTCTTGGGAAGCACATCTATTTATATTTAGATCTTTATTCTTTTTCAGCTTGTTAAGCAAGGAATCTTATGTGGCAGAAAGAAAGCCACTAACTACTGCGACTGCAAAGACAGCATAAGCATAATCTCCTCTCCAAGGATTGAGACGTGAACCTGTAATGCTCTTCTCCAATAACGTGTTCAACCTGTTAACTCCAACCTGCAGTTCACAGGTTGAATGTGTCTGTGGAGGTTTGGGCGCTGCCTTCTGCAGAGCCCTCGGTCTCCCAGTGGGCTCGTCAAGATACAGGGGGTGTGGGACTTCCTCAGAGGTCCAGTGGCTACGACTGTGCGTGGCCGAGGCAGGGGGGCCATGTTCGGTCCCTGGTCAGAGAACTAGACTCTACATGCGGTAACTAAAGATCCTGCACGCTGAAACTAAGACCTGGCACAGCCAAGTAAATAATTTAATTTTAAAATTAATTAACTAAAAAAAATACTAGGGGTGAGTGTGACCAGATCTTTCCACGGGGGCAAACCCACCTTGGTCAGATTTGTGCCTGGGGGGTCCCACGTAAGATATCATCTCAGTCCATGCTGAATACCAAGCTCCAGGAAAACAATCAAAATAGCTGACTGTTTGGGGGCAAAATCTTGACTTTTACCCAAAGGGAAAATTTGCCAAGCGGGAAATGAGAGGGAAACAGAGGCTGAAAATAAAAGGAGCCCAATCAGCCTATATGATCATAGGACAGACATTCCCAAGATCAGGATAGAAATACTTGACGAAAACACTCCTCGTCTAGAGGAAAGCCTGAGCCTGAAAAGAAATTAGACACTTGCTCTTTCAATACGTTTCGTGTCTACACACACACACACACACACACACATGTATACAGAGAGACACACACACACACATACAAGGACTTCCCAAGTGGGGCAGTGGTAAAGAATCCACCTGCCAATGCAGGAGACGCCCGTTTGATCCTCGGTTGGGAAGATCCCCTGGAGGGCACGGCAACGCACTCCAGTATTCTCGCTTGGGAAATCCCATGGGCAGAGGAGCCTGGGGGGCTACAGTCTGTGGGGTTGCAAAGAGTCAGACACCACTGAGTGCCTGAGCACACGCATACACATATACATGAATGTGTGTGCGTGTGCGTGTGTGCGTGTGTATATACTGGAATACATAATATATTGAAACTTTGCCTTCTTTAAAAATGACCCCCAAAAGTCTTCATTGCACAAGCAAAAAAATTTCAAGTGACCCACCAAGGGATAAACTCGGTCTGGCTGTGGACTTTTCTCCCACAGATTGAAGCCAGAAGGTAACAGGATTCACAAGGGCTTCAAGGAGAAACACACACCCCTGGCGAGCTCTGCCCAGAGCAGCCTGGGCTCCTGTGTTGGGGTAACAGGGTGACATTATGAACTCGGCAAGGACTCAGGCAATAGATCACCTGCGGCTGCTCCCTGAACAAGGTTATCACTCAGACTTGAGCTTCGAAACTACAAAAGACGAATCAGAACGTTTAAGAATTCAAGACTGAAGGAGTGAGGGGACTTCCCTGGAGGTCCAGTGGTTTAGAATCCACCTGCCAGTGCAGGTGGGGGTATTCATCCCAGTCAGGGTACGAAGATCCCACACGCCTCGGGGCAACTAAGCCCGTGCGCCAGAAACTACTACGCCTACGCTGCAACCCAGACCCGGCACAACCAGAAACGAAGTTAAATAAATACTTTTAAAAAAAGATTGAAGGAATCAGGAGCATTATTAATGCTAACAACAGCTTCCACTTTCACATGCTCAGACGGCCCAAATACTGTATATACTGTGTGTGCTGCTGCTGCTGCTAAGTTGCTTCAGTCGTGTCTGACTCTGTGTGACCCCACAGACGGCAGCCCATCGGGCTCCGTTATCCCTGGGATTCTCCAGGCAAGAACACTGGAGTGGGTTGCCATTTCCTTCTCCAATGCATGAAAGTGAGAAGTGAAAGTGAAGTCGCTCAGTTGTGTCTGACTCGGCGACCCCATGAACTGCAGCCTACCAGGCTCCTCCATCCATGGGAGTTTCCAGGCAAGAGTACTGGAGTGGGATGCCATTGCCTTCTCCGATACTGTGTATATACACATATAATCTTATTTATTTATCAAAATTAGTGTAGTTCACTTTGTAAAGAATAGCCCAGCCATCTGAGTCATAGCATTACCTCCACTTTATAGATGAGAACACTGAGATTCAGAGAGCTTAAGCCATTTGTCAAGATAAACTATCCCTGGCGGCTCAGACGGTAAAGCGTCTGTCTACAATGTGGGGAGACCCGGGTTCGATCCCTGGGTTGGGAAGATCCCCTGGAGAAGGAAATGGCACCCCACTCCAGTACTCTTGCCTGGAAAATCCCATGGACTGAGGAGCCTGGTAGGTCGCAAAGAGTTGGACATGACTGAGCGACTTCACTTCACTTCAGAGATGGAATTCTAAAATGTAACACAAGGGATTCCCCAGCATCCCTCAATTTGGCTTTTAATATCTTCTGTATGTTTATCTGTCTTTTCTAGATATTCTATATAAAACATATTATTTTTTAAATAGAACACCAACAAGTTTTTTTTTTTCAATGAAAATAAATCCAAAGACATGAAACAAATTGATTCAAAATGCTAAAAAGGCAAGGCTTACAATGCAATCGGGAGGAAACTCTGTATTCTAAGTAAGTCACTAAAGGGATGTGCCTGTAGACTTAAATCATACATAACACAGGACTTTTCTGATGGCCCAGAGGTTAAGATTCTGAGCTTCCTCTGCAGGGGGTGCAGGTTATTAATCCGCCTGGCCCATCTTTGGGAACCCTGCGTCTCAGGTGCTGAGCATCCTGAGCAGGCTCACCTGTGAACGACTGCAAGAAGGAGGAAGAGACGCATCCCCCCGGAGGCTGACCGGAACCAGGAAACAAATGTTCGCCTCTACCCTCTCCCCTTTCAGTATAAAAGAAGCCTTAATTCTAACTCAGGCAAGATGGTTCTCTGGGACATGAGTCCATCATCCTCCTGGTTTGCTGGCTTCCGAATAAAGTTGCTATTCCTTGTCCCAACAACTCACCTCTTGATTTACTGACCTGCCGTGCAGTGAGCAGTACAAACTTGGACTTGGTAATGACAAGGATATCTCCGAAAGATGCCCCCAGGAAGGAAGCAGGTAAGACAAACATCAGTGTAAAACGATCCTGAGTTCAGTACTTTAACAGAGCACAGGGGACCTGCCTGGTGGTCTGGTGGTTAAGAATCTGCCCTTCAATGCAGAGGATGTGGGTTTGATCCCTAAGCCCACGTGCCACAACTAAGACCCAGTGTAGCCAGAAGTAAACAAACATTTAAGAAAAAAACTTTTAAGCATTAAGAAAAGCCAGAGACATTCCATGTTTACGAGAGGCAACAGCTAATGAATCTGTGCCAAATAACTTGGTATCAAATATGTGGAGAAAGGAACTCGGGGGTGGACACTGGAGCGAAACTGTCTGCGGTAACTGGAACAGGAAGTTGGAACATATGATGACCAATCCAGAGCCAGCAACCCGAAAGATAAACTCATGAAAGATTGGCGCTCCCTCCCCCACAGCCCCCCGGAGCAGGGGTCCCCAGCCTCCGGCCACGGACCGGCACCTGCCGTCAGATCAGCGAAGCACTAGATTAGACATAAAGCGCGCAAGAAAAGCGACGCACTCGAATCATCCGCAAACCATCCCCACAGCCCCGGTCCACGGAAGGATGGTCTTCCGCTAAACCGGTCCCAGGTGCCGAGAAGGCTGGGGACCACTGGAGAAAGGACCCGCACCACAGCGGCCCAAACCCCTGTTCAAGTCGCCGAGCCGACAGCGATGCTCCCCCTGCGGGCGCTCGGGCGGGCTCTCACCTGGGATGTTGTGGATGGTGATGGCCAGGATGAGCAGCGCGATGCGCCGCCAGCTGCTGCCGCCGGGCTGCGCCTCACTGCCCCGAGGTGGCCCGGGGGCGGCGGGGCCCTTCGCGAGGTCGGCGGCCACGGCCCTCTTCCTCTGATATGCCTCGCCGTTCTCACTCTTGTCTGAGCAGAAAGAGAGGGACATAAAGAGAGAGCCGTTAGAAAGAAGGCATGTCAGGACTTGGACAAACAGCGGCGGGGGGGAGCTTGCAAGACCGGACGAGGTCTGTTTCCTAACTTCCTAATGGTCTGTACATGCATCCATCTGGCCCTCCACGCCTTCAGTCATCACTCTGTTCTTAGGGTCAGATTATCCCAAATACTCATGGTTTCCCAAACGCCCAGATTATCCCAAATATCCATGCGTGATTTGCCGATTCCTAATGGAGGCAAACTGCCCGGCTCTGAAATACGGGAGAGCAAGACGGAGACAGAGAATACTGGCTGCGGTTTGCAGCCCCTTATCTATCAGGGAGGCTTCCTGGAGGAGGAGGGTCTTGATCAAATCTTAAACCCGCAGTGGCACAAATGGAAAGGAGAGTCCCTCCAGCATCTGAGCCTGCAGACCCTGACACGGATGACGCAGACAGGCCACCAGGTCCTGTCGTTGGGACGTCCACCGTGACCAAGGAGACCAACAGCCCCGTTTTGACTTGCTCTCCCAGGGGGTTACTAGTGGCCTCTTGCATTCTCAAAAGTGTCCTGCTTTGGAGGATAAACTGTGTGACTTCCCAGGCTGAGGGGAACAGCAGAAGCTTGACTGAAGCTCTGTTCCGACAGGGCCAGCAGGGAACTCCCCGGGGTGGCCGCTTCCCTTCTCTGGGGACACATTTTTCACAAGCAAAACCATTCTTGTCTCTGAGCTGAAAACTGCAGAAAACTTTTCTCAACATCAAATTCAGAAACTTGGAGGCTTCCGTTACCCCTGACCCCAGGAGTGTGGTGCGGCCTCTGCTTACTCCTGGCGGAAAAGCAGGAAAGGGCGCTTATCTCACACCCCGGGTACTTCATGTCAAAACCAGAATCTCACTGCATAAATGCGATCAGATCTTTGATTCCTTTTTCAGATGAACAGACTTTAGTGGAACACATCAAAACGTGAAAACAAAAAAACCATTATGCGATGGTTTGCTGAGAGCAAGCAGCTTGAAGAGGAAGAAAGAGGTGCAGGTTGGGTAGGCGCGCCCCTCGCCAGCTGGCCTCAAGGGGCTCTCTCCCAGGGACAGCGGAGGCTCAGAGCCCCTGGGGACAAGGGGCATGTGATCCATCCTCTCAGGTGCCCGGGTCATCAGCCCGCCGATGGTCGGAGCCACCACGCATAACGCTGGCCCCTGGAGGGTGCAACTGTCTCAGGGGATTGCAACTCCTCCAAGGAAACATTTGCCCAAGCAGAAGCTCAACATTCACTTTGTGGTGTCTATATGTGTGTGCATGCACGTGTACACGTGTGCAAGTATGCAACTACCCCGGGACCCGCCTATCTTTTTTTAATTAATTGGTTCGGTTTTGTCTGCGCTGGGTCTTCGCTCCTGCTCAGGCTCCTCTCTAGTCACAGAGCAGAGCGCCTCTCGCTGCAGAGCGCGGGCTTTAGGCGCGTGGGCTCAGCAGCTGTGGCGTGCAGGCCGAGCTGCTCGAGGGCATGAGGGATCTTCCCGGGCCACGGATCGAATCCGAGTCCCCTGCACTGGCAGGCGGATTCTTCTCCACTGCTCCACCGGGGAAGTCTAGTACCATCTTTCTTGCCTCCGATATTAGATGGTCTTTGTGTGTGTATGCACGCACAGGTGTGTGCTTCTCGGCACACCTCGTTTTTTTGTTTTTTAATTGTTGACAATATCTGATAACTCAGGCTACAGAGGCTTGTCGTGGAAATGAACAAAACGCATGGGATTTTAAGTCCATAAACACCAAAGGCACAAGCAACCAGGCCTGAGTGCAGGGCAAAGAGGAAGCTATGCAGTGATGAGGGGCACTCAGCTGTCTCTGGGGCCAGTGAGTGGACACCCTGGACACCCGGACTCCCCTCTGAACACACAGCCCCAACAGGGATGCTCTCTGGTGGGAGTTGATAGAGACATAATAAAACATAACTCTTCCCTTTGGGATTTTCATAACTTCAGGAAGGACAGAGGGTTGGACATGGATCACGTCCTCGAATCAAAGGGACAGAAGTGCACTGTCCCAAACAAGCACGGCGGTGGGGTGGGGGGAAACCAAGTTCATTCCTGTCACCGTCACAGAAGAATCTGACTCTGGGTCTCCTGCAAGGAACGCACAGACACCAGCGAAGCCAGGGGCCTCGTGAGCAAATTCCAGCACCAAACACGTGTGTGACAGGAATGTCGAGAGGTGTAAAGTCTGATGAATGGAGACGAGGATGTGCGCCTCGACTCGGGGTCCTTGCCGAAGTGCGAGCGCGGCTGCGGCTGCCTCTCCCTGGTGGGAAACAGGAGGGTGTGAGCGCCTGATGCACCGGGAAAGGTAAATAAGCCAGCATTTGATAACAGCCGCTAATGAGCCTGCAAAGAGGAACATTAGTCCAGATAAATCATCGCCGAGAGGAAGGGTGCATCCCCAGCCGTGAATTTTCTTGCCTCTCCTGGGAAGGCTGGTGAAATCTTCACACTCTGTCCAGTAAGATACCGGCACCGTGGATGAAGGGTGACCCCTTAACAGAGGCAACAGCTGAGCCCGGCGTGTGATTAGGGGTCGACCCGTGAGATTTCCTGGGAGAGGAGAGGTCTGGGCACTTTTCAAGCAGGATTTGGCAAAGGGAAGGACGTTTTGCGGAAGAAACAGCCAATGTCGGGTTTAGGAATGAAAAATCTCACCAGTGACATGGAGGGTAACACTGAAAACAGTCTCAACAAATCCTCCTTCCTTCAAAAAGCCCCATGAGGTAGAGATGGTCCCCTTCAACAAACGAGGAACTTGAAGAACAGAGAGGCGGAGCAACTGGTTCCAGGTCACAGTCCTGAATTCCAAGTCCTGAGTCCACCTTGGATTCAGGAATCAAGCTGGGTCCTTTGCCTCCAGAAGCCACCTCTTAACCAGGGCCCTGCGGTTGACTGGGAGTCGGGGGTGGCATGGTGACCTACCCCTTTGCTCGCAAGAGTGTCTGTTAGTCGCTCAGTCATGTCTGATTCTTCGCGACCCCATGGACCTCAGCCCGCCCCCAGGCTCCTCTGTCCCTGAGATTCTCCAGCCAGGAATACTGGAGTGGGTTGCCATTCCCTTCTCCAGGGGATCTTCCCGACCCAGGGATTGAACCTGGGTCTCCTGCATTACAGGCAGATTCTTTACCATCTGAGCCACCATGGAAGCCGAAGAGCATAGCAAAGCCAATCACCGCAGTGACATTTAGGAACTTGAAATCCAAGACGCTTAAGTTCAGAGAGACCCAGTGAGCTTGCATCACCAGAGGCAGAAAAGGCTCCGTGGAAACCTCATATCTGTAATCACTCCCGCTCGTCGACAAACCTGAAACCATGAAGACACTATTTCTTAACCTGTTAGATCTACTGTTTTAAGTATAAAGCCGCCATCCATAGGATATATTTATTAACACCAAGCCAGGGACACTGGGTTACAATCCTTTAAGAAAGGTGGAAAGACTTCAAAGTTACCCATCATCAAAACCCATTGTTTTAAAAATTTAAACTCGAGCATCTACCCATCCACACCAAGAAGGGGCCCAAGGGCGGGGCTCAGCCTGCCACCCTGCTCGTCATCCTTCCGGGGGAGGCACCCCATTGCTAAATGTGAGAATGAGGGCCACAGGGAACAGACAGACCAGACCAAGGCTCCCTTTTCCAGCTGAATCACGAGGTGACCTTATCGCACACATTTTGTCCCTTGCTTTCTTCTCCTCCAAACAAAGGATGTGATGCTTGTACCAACACACCATACTGTACAGCAAAAAACAGAGCTGGATCTGGTGGGCACAAGCTGGGGAAGTTGGGGGGAGAGGAGATAAGCCCCCTCCCCTCGGGGTGTGACTTACTCCCCCGTGAAAGGGCCTGATGTCCTCAGATCACAGGCTCTGAATCACTTGCCATCAGTGATGCTTTAGAAAGTAAGGTGGAACTTTCTATCGTCTTTCCAGTAAAAAAAAAAAAATACAAGGACGATTTTGGAACAATGAGTCCTTACGGGTTCAAGGCCCTCAGACAGACTTCATCTTGCTAGATAAATGCCACGGTAACCTTCGTTTCATCCCCCATGGGCCCAGACTCGGCGGGGACAGGATGTTTGCCGCCCCTGTGATGATGTAACCGACCAAATCCATCAATAATAGGCCCAGAGATGGATGTTCAGGCCACCAGAGAATAAAAGGAACACTAATTAATAGATCAACAGCCACAAGAGCTTTAGAAATGTCCCTAAGATATTACTGGAGATGATCTGGTTGAATTAGCACAAGTAGGCAAATGCTCGTCCGCTAAACATAGAAAACTTCAGGTCCCTGGAAGAAACTCCCTCTCCCTGAATCCATGCTGTGCTATGCCTGTGCTCAGTCATGTCCGACTGGGCGACACTGTGGCCTGTAGCCCGCCAGCCTCCTCTGTCCACGGGATTTTCCAGGCAAGAACACCGGGGTGCTCTGCCTTTTCCTCCTCCAGAGGCTCTTCCCCACCCAGGGGCTGAACCGCGCCTCCTGCGTCTCCTGCATTGGCAGGTGGATTCTTTGCCGCCGAGCCACGGAGAGGCCCTCGTGGGTTATCCATTTTAAATGCAGCAGCATGCATGTGGCTTACACACCTTGGTAAACAGTTTCATATTCCACTTGTTTCATTTAAAGCCTCAGAAATATCTTCTAAATCCCTGAGCCTCTGGAGCTCCAGGTTTTAATGGCATTTTTGTTTAGTCCCAAGTCTATCCTTTTCTTTTCTATTTAAGTTTGAGTCATTGCGCTTTGTTTCCCGGATGTTAAAAGGTGCAGTGCTTCCCTCTCGCCACATGGGGGCGTACTCCTTCAGCTCCCTTCCATCCACCCCAGGAAAGCTTCTCCTCCACTGCAGGCACTAACTCTCTTTTCCAGCTTCACGACTCATACATACCCCTGGACCACGTTAAAGGGCTGGTCTACCCCAGGAAGCAGAGCAAGTGAGGAAAAGCTCCTACTGCTGAGACTTCCCTGGCGGTCCAGCGGTTAACACTCCGGCTCCCAACGCAAGGGTTCCAGGGTTCAATCCCTGGTCAGGGAACTGGATCCCACAGGCTGCAACTAAGATCTGGTTCAGCTAAATAAATAAATAAAATAAATAAAAGATATTAAAAAACAACAACAACTCCTACTGCAAATGGTGGGAGGTGGGGAATCTCTGTGCAAAAGATCCTTAAACATTCTGGTGCTTACTTGCTTGCTCATAAATTACTCCTGGCCAACAACTGGTGTCCTGAAATTGAACTGCAACGGAGATGCAATGTGTCACATGCCTTCCACAAATGCAAACGCAAGAGAGATGCATTTGAAAATAAACCAGAGAAGATTCGTTTCACTGACCCAGGGCTCCCTCTCCATCTTTCAGTAAGTACTACCTCTTCAGGGTAATTTCTGCTTCCATTTCCAAAGAAAGGAGAGACGGCCTTGGAGATGGAGCGATAAACCAAACAGACTCATTCCTGGCTTTTGATCATGGCGGGGAGGAGGAAAGTCCTGGTGGTTTCAGGGAGAAAAAAAGGATTTTCAAATGCAGAGGAAGATTTTGACCCTTCAGCATTTCACCTTCAGTGCCATCTTTGGAGCCTGTCCGGCACCTGAAAGGTGACTCAGCTGTGAGGAACGGGGAAGGTGGGTGTGCTGCAGATGGGTGACAGAACGCAGTCTATCACTGATCAAGAGACAAGAGGAAACGGAAGGAAAAAAGATGCCTCATGCCTTTCCTAGAAGAAATTCCTTACACGCTCACTCACCCAGGACTGTCTTTAGATCGCCCAGAACCCCACGGAAATAGCGTCACATCGGCTGCAAATGTAAAGTCCCAGGGTAAAACCAGGCAGGACATTCATTTAAATGTCATCAATTTAATACGTTTAATGGTTTTAACTGGTCAAAGCAGGGCTGGTTAGCCATTCAATCCATCCTGCCATTGGGCAAGGACCCCCCCCTCCCCTGCCGCCCAGTACAAACTCTCCTCCCAATAACCTCATTTCTAAAGATATAAATGTAGTCTTAAGCAACCTTGGAAAACCTATAAGAATACAGATGAAAATTGTAATCACATCAGCTGAAAAAAAATTTTTTTTGAGTTTGCTGTATTTCCTTCCACACTTTTTCAAGTGGTTTGACGTAACTGGGGTGATCACATTATACAACCGCAGACTATTTTTATTCCCACTGAACACAACACAAACATTTCCCCCATATGATTAAAAACCCTTAGAAGTATTTCAAGCGGTACAAATTACTGTTCACTTTCTCAAACCACTGGGCATTTAGGCTATTCCTAAATTTTTCTTTTCCCTAAAAATATCACTGCAGAATCTTTAACCTATATAAACAATCAGCAATTTGAACCAAATTCCCAGAAGTTGAACTGCTGATCCAAGGGCCTTGACGGGTTGGTCTAACTAATTTCCAGAAAGGCCACTCTATTTATAATCCTCTGAGCAGGGTCTGCAGTTTTTATCATGCCGATTTTTTTTTCAGTCAGCCTGAGTATTTTTCATTTAAAAATAAATGTATCCATTTATGGGGGAAATGACATTTCCCCTCTGACTACAAATAAAAGTGGACATTTCTTATAGCTCCAGGCATATTACTTTCCTCCTTTGTGCAAGGTCCTCTGTTCAGAGGAGATCTCTCTAAGGAATGTGAATAGGATTAGACAATTCCTTAGAGAC
The DNA here is from genome assembly GCA_006410875.1 of Neotragus pygmaeus. Classification (NCBI taxonomy): domain Eukaryota; kingdom Metazoa; phylum Chordata; class Mammalia; order Artiodactyla; family Bovidae; genus Neotragus; species Neotragus pygmaeus. The sequence continues at coordinate 5,400 of SJYV01000509.1, read as the reverse complement.
AAGAGTAACTTTCCTGTGATCCACTTATGCGTGTCAGTGAGTAATGGGATGGAGCTGGGGGCAGCGGGTATTGTTATACATTAGACAAAAGGATCCAGTTGGTCACGTTGAAATTTCAGCCTCCACTTACTAAATTCCTTTCTGACATTCCTCAGGGCAGAAAAGTGCCCTTAAAAAAAAGTGCTGGAAAACCATAGTCCAGCAAAATACATGCACCTCTGTGCTCATAGCAACACTAGCCACAATAGCTGGGACATGGGAACCACCGCGGCGCCCATCAGCGGAGGAACGGACACAGAGGGCGTGGCGCACACATGCGATGGAGTATCACGCAGTCGTTAAAAAGAGCGAAATAAAGCCATTTGCAGCAACACAGATGGAGCTAAAGACTGCCATCCCGAGTGAAGTCAGCCAGAGAAAGACGAACACCACGTGACATCACTAACTGTGGGAGCCTCATCCTGAGCCAAGTCAGAGAAAGACAAATGGCACACGGCGTCACTAACATGTGGGATCTAAACCAGGACACAGACGGACGCTCTTATGAAACAGAACCAGACTCCCAGACATGAACGAGCAGACTAGTGCTTGTCAGGGTGGCGGTGTGGTGGGGGGATGTATCAGGGACTCGGGATTAGCAAGCGGAGACTGTTACAGAGAATGGACAAACAGCAAAATCCTACTGTACAGCACAAGGAACTGTATTCAGTAACCTGTGCTAAAACGGAAAAATATGCAAGAGGATGTACATGTACACCTACATATGCACATGTACGTTTAACTGAACCACTTTCCTGTTCAGCAGAAATTAAACACAACACTGTAAATCAACTACACCTCGACAACAAGCAGCTTAAAGAGGCCGTGGCGACGCTCCAGCGCGGCTTTGGGTGCTGTTGCCGCTCCTTCGCTTCAGTCGTGTCCGACCGCGCAGCCCCATAGACGGCAGCCCACCAGGCTCCTCCGTCCCCGGGATTCTCCAGGCAAGAATACTGGCGTGGGCTGCCATGTCCTTCTCCAAGATTTCACTGCAATGTGAACATTTTTACTGGGCTGCCGCAAACCTTCAATTTATTTAAAAAAAAAAAAAAAAAGGCAGTATCTGCAAAGTTCAATAAACAAATTACAGTAAAGCAAGGTCTTCCTGTACCACAAGAATATCTAGTGTGGACAGGACCCTTGCAAGAGCTTCTGGATTTAGCAAATAAAAAGGGTGTTGCTCAGCTGTAAATGAATTTCAGATAAAACAAAACCCTTCAGTATAAGTATATCCCGAATACTGCAGGGGGTATACTTATGCTAAAAAGTTCTCATTGTTGATCTGAAAGTTGATTTTGACTGGGTATCTTGTATTTTAACCTACAGTCTATCTGTGCCCGATTTCAGGCCCGAGTTCCAGGTCAGGAAGAAATTGGGCCAACTGTGACTGTACTCTCCTCTGAAAGCGGCCACATGTTTGTCTCAGCAAGAAATCTTTCAAAGATGTGCTACGTGGGTCGTGTATAAGTCAGGATAGGAAAAGATTCCATGAGAGACCAAGGAAGCTTCATGGAAAAATCACTGAAGTGTTCATTATGCTTAGTTACTGACCTTTAGGCAGAGACACATCTGGAGTTTAAGAAACATGGTGAAAACCTTAATCCGGGCTTCCCTGGTGGCTCAGATCGTAAAGAATCCACCTGCAATGTGGGACACCCGGGTTCGATCCCTGGGTCAGGAAGAGCCCCTGAAGAAAGGAATGGCACCCCACTCCAATATTCTTGCCTGGAGAATTTCATGGACAGAAGGAGCCTGGAAGGTTATAGTCCATAGAGTTGCAAAGAGTCAGACACGACCGAGAAAAACCTTATTTACAACCTTAGTAACTATAATAGATATATCTCCATTTATCATTCTAATAACCCACAGTCCACAGGAGCATCAGAGGCTCTTTGCTGTGTAAGAAGGCTGACCAGATGCCCTTGTCTTTTAAGTCTGCGCATTTTCCCAGGTACTGGAAGTCATCTGTGCCTTAGCTTTGATGCTTATGAATAAGCAATTGCTTTGCTACAACGGGGAAACAAATAGGTCTGCATAATTGGTAAAAAATTAAATGTACATCAGAAGAAGAAATGGGTTCTCTATTAGCTAAAGATTTCTCATCCTATTAAGCAAACCACCCACTAAAACACTGCTTGTTCCAAATAGCTAAGTATGATAATAACTTCTACTCTGCGTCAGTGGAGCTTGGATCTCCAGTAAGATTAAAATGTCCACCTACCAGGTCAGCTCCTCTATTTTATAAAGGGCCAGACGACTGTTTTATCAACATGAGCTCATCTCTGGTGAATTAATTGTTCGCTAAAAAATAAACCCCAAGTGGGCTCCAGAGACATTGCTCCTTTTCCGTAGTTGACCGAACACACTGTGCTCGGTGCAAACTCCCTGGTGGAGAAAGGACTGCCATGGCTTTTGGGGGAATCCATCAGCAAGAAGACATTTGATTCCAAAGAGTTCCAGATGCCTCTTTGGAGAAGGGCTTCCCTAGTAGCCTGGATGGTAAAGAATCTGCCTACAATGTGGCAGACCCGGGTTGGATCCCTTGGTCAGGAAGATCCCCTGGAGAAGGGAATGGCTATCCACTCCAGTATTCTTGCCTGGAGAATTCCAAGGACAGAGGAGTCTGGCGGTCTACAGTCCATGGGATCACAAAGAGCTGGACACAGCTAGCGACTAACCCCACATTAGAGAAAGGGCATTTTGGAGAACTTTGGGCATCTTGGAGAAGAAGGTTTAGGAGAGCTCTGCAAAGGCCCTCAGCCTCTCTGGGAAAGATGGTGGCTCCTCCCTGGTCTTACGTGGCTATAAATTACCAGGTCTAGGAGGACAGCATCTACTTCAGGGCTTGTGTTCAACTGCTAGTGTGAGCTTCATAGTCACTAGACTCCCTTTCACCTTTGACAGAAGGCTGCTCTGCCATCCCCTCTAACTCTGAGAATAACGACTCCTAGCTGAGATCACTGTACCTCCAAGTATGGAATGAACACCATCCATAGCTGTGCATGGGGGCAGCTCTTAAAAGATGACTCCAGGACCCCCTCCTGGTAGCTACTGAATTAGAGCCCCTGGGAGAAGGGCCCAGGGGTCTGCACTGCACCAGCCACACGGCCCCTCCAGGCTCGCCCCAGCGTAACTCTGATACAGACGCTGTTCTAAACGTGAATGGTTTAGGGACTTCGCTGGTGGGCCTGTGCTTAGGGTGTGGTTTTGATCCCGGGTTGGGACCCCACGTGCCTCTTGGCCAAACCGTGCCGCCCCCCCTCCATAAAACAGAAGCAGTGTTGTAGAAAATTCAATACGGACTTTAACAGTGGTCCACATCAAAAATAAAATTTAAGTTAAAAAAGGATAATAAGGAATTATGTGGCGGGTTCAGACCAGGGGTTGAGCAGCCTCTCAACAGAGCTTACTAACCAGGAGGAAATTCCAGGAGACGATGGACATACTGGAAGCAAACGACACTGGATCAGCAGACAAAGTCCCTTTCCTGGGGGAGAGGATGTAGGTCATCACAAAGAATAACCTCCCACGGACAGCCTGCATGGGGCAGAAGCGCCTGCACTCTTCTGGGTAGAGAAGGGCCCCTGTGCCGGAGTAACCTATGAAGCTGGAAGGGTAAAGCTGTGTCAAGGCCCTGTTGGACATCCGTGGGTTAGTTGGGCTCATTTCCAATCAGCATGGGCTTAGCAATTAGCATTACATTGAGATGCACATAATTTACACATTATGGAAACACAGCTAAATGTCTGTCTCTAAAGGTCTTGTTTTCCTAATCAGGTAAATATTTCCCCAGCAGAATTTCCATGCTATTAATCTGCTCAAGAAACATTTCAGACAGAGGGCAGGGGTGAACTTCAGCACAGTTATCCATGCTGTTAGGAGAAAGAAAACAAGTCTCCCAAGATCAGGGTCCCAACTAGTAAAGAAAACCCACTCTCCCACCCCGGGTGTTTGCAGTACATTGTGTGACAGCGAAGTTCTGCAAAGTTTGACTTGCGGGTGGAGGGTAGACCGGGTAAAGAAAAGCCTGCTGGCACAGCTGGGGAGGCGTGAGGGGGACGCTCCTGGCCGATACGGTGTGAGTTTGTGAGTTCCGTCATCGCCTCCCCACTCTCCAGATCAGCAAAGGTGACCTGGACGCACGAGCCGCCTGTTTCTCGGCCGGGATGATCGGGGAAGAAAGCTACCAGGGCTGTGAGTCCTCTGGACTCTCCCTTTCAGCATATGCACGTGTGTGTCCCTGTGTGTGTCCGTGTGTGTGGGGTGGGGGGGGGGCGCGGTGCCCATGTGTGAGAGAGAAAGAGAGACAGCAGTGTGCTCACCCCAGATGAGCATCATGTTTTTGCTCCGAGGCGCTCTAACAGTCTCTCTCAGTCCTTAGGGCAGCGAGTGGTCCCCATCCTTTCTCGCACCAGGGACCACCTTCATGGAAGACGACTTTTCCACTGACCCTGGGGTGGGGGTAGGGGAGAATGGTTTCAGGATGATTCAAATGCATCACATTTATGTGCTCTGCATTCCTTTCATTATTACAGCAGCTCCCCCTCGGCTCATCGGGCTTTAGATCCCGGAGGGTGGGGACCCCTGTCTTAGGGAACTGCCAACCAAGGGAAAGAACGCATGGCAGGGGCGGGCAGCCGGGGATGGCACGGACACAGGCTGAGTCGTGGTCGAAGGCGCCCAGGCCTCCAGGAGCCGCCTACCAGGGGGACAGGATGGCAGGGGGGGAGACCACAGCAGGCGCTCTGGCATTCTCCTCTTTTCTCACTCCTCCAGGCTTCTCTCTGCCCCTTCTTCTCCGAGCTAACGACACAGAGGACTCTCAGCGTCCCTGGGCACGGAGGACGCGAGAGGAGTGGGGCTGGGGGACCAGGTGAGATTCGGCTCACTCGCTTTCAAGGAGCTGTTTCCTGGGCCATCCAAGTTCTCATCCTGGTCCAACCATGTCCTGATTCTACACCTTCAGGGACGTCACTCGGTACCCGGGGACCTCGGTCTCCATCTCCACATGGGGATGCTAACGCTGCCCGCCCCGAAGTTCAGGTGAGAGGAGACGGGTGTGGGGTCCCCGGCGGGCACACAGCAACTACAACGCAAAATCCACCCATCTCCGCAGCTCCCACAGTGAACTTGTGTTCCATTTATAAAAACAGGAAAGGAAGGTTAATGGCGTAGCTAGCACAGCTAGTCCATTCTTCACTTAAATCGCCAAAAGCAGGAGGCTCGTAGGGAAGGAGGGAAAACGAGATTATGATCGAACCTGGTGCAGAACTTTCAAGCACCGTCCGATCCCAACGCCCCACACTCGCAAATCAGAAGCAGGCCACGACTGCAATGTGAACGCTCCAAAATTCCACAGCT
>SJYV01000507.1:0-10936 GCA_006410875.1 Neotragus pygmaeus | reverse complement strand
GAATTCATTCCTAGAAAACCTTCACTAAAGGAAATACTAATACCATCAAACCCATAAAATGCCTAGGAGAAAACCTAGTTAAAGGTGTGCAAAACATCTGAGAGAAAGTCAAGACCTCACTGAATGAAGGGATATATTTTGTCAGTGAATTGGGAAACTCAATGTTGTCAAAGATAGCCATTCTCAGATTTATATACAGATTAAATCTAACCTCAATCAAATTCCCTTGTGCTTTTGTATGTCTGAAACATGACAAGCTGATTCAAAATTTACATTGCTGTTCAGTCACTTAGTCATGTCTGACTCTTTGTGACCCCAAGGACTGCAGCACACCAAGCTTCCCTGTCCATCACCAACTCCTGGAGCTTGCTCAAACTCATGTCCTTTGAGTCAGTGATGCCATCCAACCATCTCATCCTCTGTCATCCCCTTCTCCTCCTGCCTTCAGTTTTTCCTAGCATCAGGGTCTTTTCTAACGAGTCAGCTCTTCGCATGAGGTGGCCAAAGAATTGGAGCTTCAGCTCAATAATATATACAAAATACAAAAACTAAGACTGACCAAAGCAGTCGGCAAGAAAAGCAACAACATAACTTCTTTAAATTAAAGTTACCCAGACTTACTCTGTGTGCTTAGTCACTCAGTCGTGCCCAAGTCTTTGTGATCCAATAGACTATAGCCTGCAAGGCTCCTCTGTCCACGGGGATTCTCCAGGCAAGAATACTGGAATGAGTTGCCATGCCCTTCTCCAGGGGATCTTCCCAACCCAGGGATCAAACCCAGGTCTCCCGCCTTGCAGGCAAATTCTTTACACTCTGAGACACCAGGGAAGGTTCAAGACTTACTATAAAATTACAATAATTAAGAAAATGTGGTACAGGTGCAAGGAGAGAAAAAGGATACAGTGGAACAGAATAGAGAGTATAAAAATTGTATTCAGACATATGTGCCCTTTTGCTTATCACAAAGGTGGCACTGCAGTGGGGAATAGTCTTTTCAGAAAAAGATTTTGAGTCAACTGCATACTCACATGAAAACAGGAACCTTGACCCTTATCCTACACAGATGTCAATCCTAGAAGCAATGTACAATTATATGCCAAAAAAAAAAAGTAATTACACTTCTGTGAGATACTCTCAGAGAACATTTTTGTAATTTTGAACTAGACAAAGTTCACTTTAGAAGAATATAAGGAGTTCTAGGGACTGGATCAGTGGACTAGTTCAAAACTGAGACAGAAGTATGTCAAGGTTGTATATTATCACTCTGCTTATTTAACTTATATGCAGAGTACATCGTGCAAAATGCTGGGCTGGATGAAGCACAAACTGGAGTCAAGATTGCTGGGAGAAATATCAGAACCTCAGATATGCAGATGGTACCACCCTTATGGCAGAAAGTGAGGAGAAATTAAAGAGCCTCTTGATGTAACTGAAAGAGGAGAGTGAAAATGTTGGCTTAAAACTCAACATTCAAAGAACTAATATCATGGCATCTGGTCCCATCACTTTATGGCAAAAAGATGGGGAAGCAGGGACAGACTTTATTTTCTAGGGCTCCAAAATCACTACAGATTATGTCTAAAGCCATGAAATTAAAAGATGCTTGCTGCTTGGAAGAAAAGCTATGAGCAACCTAGTCAACATACTAAAAAGCAGAGACATTACTGACAAAGGCCCATCTAGCCAAAGGTATGATTTTTCCAGTAATCGTGTATGGATGTGAGAGTTGGACCATAAAGAAAGCTGAATGCTTAATAATTGATGCTTTTAAACTGTGGTGCTGGAGAAGACTCTTGACAGTCCCTTGGATGGCAAGGAGGTCCAATCAGTCAATCCTAAAGGAAATCAGTCCTGAATATTCATTGGAAGAACTGATGCTGAAGCTGAAGCTCCAATACTTTGGCTATATGATGGGAAGAACTGACTCATTGGAAAAGACCCTGAAGCTGAGAAAGATTGAAGGCAGGAAGAGAAGGAGACGAAAGAGAATAAGATGACTGGATGGTTTCACTGGCTCAATGGATACGAGCTTGACCAAAATCCAGGAGATGGTGAAGGACAGGAAAGCTTGGCCTGCTGCAGTCCATGGGTTGCAAAGAGTCAGACATGATTGTGCGATTCAATGGAACTGACAGACTGAAAGAGCACTACATGGACAGAAATAAAGTTGATAATTCAAACCTAAGATGAATAACGTGGCTCATTGAAGTACAGCATACCATTAAGAAAATGAAAATATAACACCAAGAATTAAACACACAAAAATCATAAGAAACACTTTTGCCAAAAGTCATCATCATGATAATTTGCACCATTGTATTTGTAATAGTCAAGAACTGGAAATAAACTCAGATCTCTGCCATTAGTTGAATGGTTCAATGCATGATCATGTGATCATTCAAAGGCATACTCTATAATAATAAAAGTGAATGAAATGTTGCCATAAACAACATCATGAGTGACTCTCAAACACAGTTTGGAGTCAAAGAAATTAGACACAAAAGAAAACATACTGTATAGTTTTACATAAAGTTCAAAAACTGAGAAAATATTCTATGGCAGTACAAGTCTTAGGTAAGCAGTCTTCCCTGGAGAGGAGGAGGACATGGCTATTGGGAGGCAATAGTGTTTCTGTGGTGCTGTGAATGTTCTCTTTGTAGATCTAAGTTGGGGAACATGACCTAGGTATACACTTACTGTTTGTACTTTGTTCTCTATTATTATCCTTAAATAATAATGTTTCATAAAAAATAGCATTCATCTAGGTGTTTCTTTCCCTGACATAGCACTTCTTAGCATTTCTTAGCACTTCTTCTCCTGAAAAAATGAGTGAACAATGAGAATGCTATGGAGCAGGACTTTACAGAGCCTTCTCAGGACAGACTACCCTCATGTCCTCCACCTGCCTCTGTTTGTAGAAAAACCTAGCCAAAGAATAAATTTAATCACAGAAATGAAAAAAAAAAAATCAGAAAAAAAGGAAAACAGTCAAATAGGACAAAATAATAACAGTTTAGCCCTAAACAAATTCAAAGACCTTTAGTTCCTTCTCATGGGCTATAGATAACATTCTGAGCCATATCTTTTGAGCTATTTTGCAGATACTGAAATCCCAAACAGGTGGTAGCAATAAATTACATGATGACCAGACTAGTGGAGTGCCATTTCCTTCTCCAGGGGATCTTCCCAACCCAAGGATCAAAACCAAGACTCTTGCATTGCAGGCAGGTTCTTTACCATCTGAGCCAACAGGGAAGTTCATAATCTTCATCTTACACAATTTCAAGGTCAGCCTCAAGGAAATGGGAACAAACCAGCACTAGAACAGATGATTAACTGTAATTCAAACAATAAAGGTGACATTGATCGGATCTATTTCAAGATGATTGTTGGAGCTAGCTGTGCTATTCTGCAGGTAAACTGTCCCCGACTTCTGCCTGTGCACTCCTGAAATTCCCATTTAAAACCACTCACCCATGATCAGCAAGGAGGAGCTGGTTCTTTGGTACATTAGTCCTCTGTCTCCCCAGAATTGCTGATTTCCTCAACAAAGCTGTCTTTAATTTTACCCCACACTTGTCTCTCAGTGTTGGATTCTTGAGTAATGAGCAGCTGAAACCCGAGTTCAGTAACAAGATTAAACATTTCACTACAGAATATCTTCCTTTTTAAGCCTGTTTTCCCTTACTCTCTGCTCTGGGGAAATTTCACTCCAGGAGCATCCTAAGTAGAGTAGCCCTTCCCTCTCTTACCTGAGCAGATCACAGAGGCCGTATTGCCATGGGAACAGTCAGGAACACCCAGGGCAGTCACAGGGCATTTCCACAGGAAGGACTCAGTCCCTGAGCAGTGAAATCGGGCTTTCCAGAGCTGATCACTTCCTTCTGCTCCGTTTGGGGTGGAGATGGCAACTCCACAGCCGAGCTGATGACAGACAACATTGGCATTGGCCAGACTCCAGTGGGAGGCACAGAGTGCTCTCCATCGTCCAGAAATGTTGATCTCCACCTGCCCCTCACACTGAGAGGAGCCATTTGTCACGAGCCGGACATCTGTGTACACTGACAGAAACAGACAGGATTTTAGAAAAATCTTATTTCTTTTTTAGCTTGAAGTGAGTGTACACAGGGGCTAAATCCTGACGTGCATCTCACCTGAGCAGACAACCTGAACAGCTCCACTGTGGTGACAAGTGCCCCCTGGACAGGGCACTCTGGGGCACCACCAGAGCTTGGGCTCCTCCCCCTCACACCCGAGCTTTTCAGCCCAGACCCGGCCATCAGATTCTCTGAAGGGCACCTGTCCCAGGACAGACACAGCCTTGCCACACCCCAGATCTGCACAGATGACCTGGGCAGTGGGGAGTGTGAAGTTCCCATCAGACACAGGGATCCAGGCTTCTCCAGAATGCACTTCTACTCGCCCTGAGCAGGGTCCATCTCCTCCAGCCAGACGCACAAATCCTAAGAGAAACAAAGAACAACAAACCCAGTGAGTGTTCATGAACCTGGCTTGACAATTGGAAACAACATCTCACAGGCAATGGTGGGACTATATATTGGTCGGGAATGTTAATTCTTATCTGGGGCCCTGGAAACTTCAAGACCTAAAGAAACCACCAAGTGGTAAACATTCAAAATTGAGTGCATAGCTTAACTAACTGAGAGTGAAAAAAGATCATGGGATTCGAGAGGTCAGAGGCCTAAGAGCCAGAGAAGTTTAGAAGGTCATCCTGAAATTTCTGGGGCTAGAATTCTGGGCAGTTTTCTCTGAGCCAATATTCAAGTCACTGGGGATGGGAACATCATGCGGGCTGGATCTGAGTGCAGGCATTAGGTCACAATTAGGTAATCTAATTGTGAAAGAAGTTGTTCATAGATAAGTTTGGATATGATGAAAGCTCAGAGAGCCATAGGAGACGGAGGGAATGATCCTAGCCATCTTTCTTAAAAACCTAGGATTTATGAACACACCTGCTGCTGCTGCTGCTGCTAAGTCACTTCAGACGTGTCCGACTCTGTGTGACCCCATAGACGGCAGCCCACCAGGCTCCCTTGTCCCTGAGATTCTCCAGGCAAGAACACTGGAGTGGGTTGCCAGTTCCTTCTCCAATGCATGAACGTGAAAAGTGAAAGTGAAGTCGCTCAGTTGTGTCCGACCCTCAGCGACCTCATGGACTGCAGCCCTCCAGGCTCCTCCATCCATGAGATTTTCCAGGCAAGAGTACTGGAGTGGGGTGCCATTGCCTTCTCCAAGAAACACACCTGAGAGAAAGTAAAGTCTCAATGGGATTATGCAAGACAACTGAATTAGTTGATTACTTCATCCTAGACATAAGATTCTTAGCAAATGTGAAGGAGTGATGAGAATTTAATGTATTCAGAGGAAAAGAACAGAATGGGAAAGACTAGAGATCTCTTCAAGAAAATTAGAGATACCAAGGGAACATTTCATGCAAAGATAGCCTCGATAAAGGACAGAAATGGTATGGACCTAACAGAAGCAGAAGATATTAAGAAGAGGTGGCAAGAATACACAGAAGAACTGATGCTTTTGAGCTGTGGTGTTGGAGAAGACTCTTGAGAGTTGCTTGGACTGCAAGGAGATCCAACCAGTCCATTCTAAAGGAGATCAGCCCTGGGTGTTCTTTGGAAGGAATGATGCTAAAGCTGAAACTCCAGTACTTTGGCCACCTCATGTGAAGAGTTGACTCATTGGAAAAGACTCTGATGTTGGGAGGAGATTGGGGGCAGGAGGAGAAGGGGACAACAGAGGATGAGATGGCTGTATGGCAGCACCGACTCAAACGTGAGTTTGGGTGAATTCTGGGAGTTGGTGATGGACAGGGAGGCCTGGCGTGCTGTGATTCATGGGATCGCAAAGAGTCAGACACAACTGAGCGACTGAACTGAACTGAACTGAACCCTATCTATATGCCAACTGCATGTTCCTTTCCTATTTGGATTTCTGAGATAAGAAGCCAGTAAGCTACGAAAAAGGAGAGTGAGAGGAAGATGGCAGAGAGCAAACAAGTCGTATGTATTTTAGAGATTTCTAAATTGCAAAAGCCTCAATCGTGATGAAACATAGATTTGGAAACCAAATACTTGTTCAACAAGATTTTAACACATTTTATCCCCTGTGCTTCTCCCATTTGCCACACTGCTACCCTTTCCCAATTCCCGCAGTGCAGAGAAACAGAAATGATCTTAAGAGCTACAAATAGATGGAAAGGACACCAAAAGGGAAGAACTTCTGTAGGGAGTGAGGTGGGGTGAGTGGTAGGTTAAATGGGGAGTGGATGGAGTATGAGAGAGAGACCAAGGAAAAGACTCATGATTATGATTTCATCCTTCAGGGACCATATTTGGACAGAGAAAAGATAATCCAATGGGGGGAAAAAAAAACCCTGCACATCATAAAGAATAATTTTTAAAATAATTTGCCTGGATTCTGAGTGTGCTCATGGTTATGTATGTAATGGTGGAATTTGTCCTGGTAAAGGACTCTGATTGTATAAGTATGTGAACTTTGAAGTCTCAAAAAGAATGATGTAACAAAATAAAAATCTACTATAGATATCAGGAGAGAACAGAAAAGACACCACAGAAATTAAAGAATTGAAGGATTAGCTTGACCACTGATATAAGAATGAATGATGAGGGAGAGGATGATCTGCTTGCCTTTTGTTATTTATCCACTTCCATCTCCCCAGAGAGGCCCAGGTCAGGACCCCTAGCCTTCTCAGGCCGGGAGTTTGGTCACAGGCTACACATTCTAATTAAAGCATTTTTGTTTAACAGGCTGTTTTTGTTGCTCAGTCACTCAGTCGTGTCCAACTCTTTGTGACCCCATGGACTGCAGCACTCCAGGCTTCCCTGTCTTCACTATCTCCCTGAGTTTACTCAAATTCATGTCCATTGAGTCAGTGATGCCACCCAACCATCTCATCCTCTGCTTTCCCCTTCTTCTCTAGTCTTCAATCTTTCCCAGCCTCAGGGTCTTTTCCAATGAGTCATTTCTTCTTCTCATGTGGCCAAAGTATTGGAGCTTCAGCTCCAGCATACATCCTCCCAATGAGTTATTCAGGGTTGATTTCCTTTAGGATTGACTGATTTGATCTCCTTGCTGTCCAAGGGCCTCTCCAGAGTCTTTCAGCACCACAGTTCAAAAGCATCAATTCTTCAGCGCTCAGCCTTCTTTATGATCTAACTCTCACGTCCATACATAACTACTAGAAAAAAAAAACATAGCTTTGACTATATGGACATTTGTCACAAAGTAACATCTCTGCTTTTTAATATGCTGGCTAGGTTTGTCAAAGGTTTTCTTCCAAGGAGCAAGCGTCTTTTAATTTCATGGCTGCAGTCACAGTCTGCAGTGATTTTGGAGCCCAAGAAAATAATCTGTTGCTGTTTCCGTTTTTCCTCATCTCTTTGCCATGAAGTGATGGGACTGGATGCCATGATATTAGTTTTTTGAATGTGGAGTTTCAAGCCAGCTTTTTCACTCTTCTCTTCCACTTTCTTCAAGAGGCTCTCCTCTGTTCCTCTTTACTTTCTGCCATTAGGGTGGTGTCATCTGCATATCTGAGGCTATTGATATTGTTATATTAATTCTATGAGATTAAAAATTTAGAAAGAACAAGAAAAAGGTATTTCTTGTATTCTGTTTTATATACCCTGATACATGTGCAATATTCAAATATATGCTGAGTACTCAATAAAGTCTTATACATATCAGGATAGAGACTTCTGAGATATAGTATATCTTTTATTTTCTACTTGATTTTAACATTTGCATGGAAGAATAAGTGTCTGATAATTCCAAGAAAATTATTAAATAGAAGGCCGATGTGAGTAAAGATATTAAATATAGTAAAGACATATCCTTGTCTGGTCTCTTCCTGTGTACACATCCTGTGTCCTTAGGCACACGTAGCATCCTTCACACCATACCTGGCCCCTCAGTGCTGCTCAGAGAACCTCACCCTTGCCTTCATTACCTCCCTTTGCCATTCTCCTTCCTCCCACCTACTATAAAAACTTTTCCACCTTCTTCAAACATTATATTTGTCCACTTACTCCAAAAAGCCCCCAAATGCAATTCTCTTATATCATTGAAGTCATCAAATATAAACTATATAATCTTTTAAGATAAAACACAAAAATTCAAGTTTTATTACCTCCACCTTTGACTTGTCAGTGCATGGCTAAGTATTCCTCCACAGTTTGCATTTATACAGATATTTTAAAGGAAAAATTTGAGAGAGAGACTTGTCTAGTAACAGTGGAAGAATATACGACTCAGGGCATTCCATCAACAATTGTCTACCATCAGAGAACTATGAATATTTATGTCTAAATTTGCAAAGAAAACTTGAAATCTGGCACAAGTCCATAAGAATCTCTGATCTGTTAAATGATATCCTCTGTAGGGATACCCTCTATTCATGTAAATGATATCCTTCTATAGTAGGAGTAGCCTCCACTCATAATAACCTAGTGCAAAATAATGTCTCACACTGTTTGTATAGAAACAACTCCACACAGGAAAGTACATCTCATTTTTTGTCCCTCCCACTCATAGTCTTCCTGTACAAAGGGAGTGTGTATGTGGCTGTTAGCAAATGATTCACTCTTACAAAAAGTGAATTATGAAAAAAAAATTATGAGGATTTATTTTAACTGGGAGAATAAATAAAGCTATTTTAGCGTCAGGTAAGACCACTGGAGAAGAAAAGAATATCAGAGACTTGTAAGAAGAAAGTATATGAAGCTCATTGCTCACAGCTACAGGGCACTCATGGAGGATGGGTAGTTGTCTCGGTCCTCTCTAGCCCACCCGTCCCCTGTTGTCCCTCTGATCAGACACCAGCTTTCTTGGAACTTTCCATTCTCCCAGCTGGTGGGCAATGAACTGACCATACCTGAGCAGATGACTCCTGCATCCTGGCTATGATCGCAGTAGTGCTTCCCCCAGCCCCAGGAAGGGCACCTCCACACGTGGGACTCCTTTCCTGTGCACTTCACGTTGCCCAGCCAAATGGGCCCTGATCCCGCCCCAAAGGAAGAAGAGACAGTGGCTTCCAGGGCTTTTCCACAGCCCAGCTGTCTGCACACCACGCGGGCATCGTCCAGGTCCCAGCTGTAATTACAGATGGTGCCCCAGGAGCCTTGGTCAAGGATCTCCACTCTCCCGGCGCAGGGACCACTCCCGTCCACGAGGCGGAGCTGTCTGCTACCTGAGGAGAGAGAAATTGGACACAGGGCGTTGACCTGGAGAATGAGAAGGGTCTTCTGTCCTGTGGGACCTTCACCTGAGCAGTAGGAAGCGCTGTCCTCTGAGGCTGCCGACTCTGCTGGTTCTGATATGGAGTCTTTGCACTCGTGCAGAAGGCAATGGCAACCCACTCCACTACTCTTGCCTGAACAATCCCATGGACACAGGAGCTTTGTAGGCTGCAGTCCATGGGGTCGCTAAGAGTCGGACACGACTGAAGCAACTTGGCAGCAGCAGCAGCAGGATTTCACTGGGGCAGCAGCTGGGTCTGGTTTCTTATAGCAGTGGCAAGATAATTAATAAGGTTGTAAAGTAGGAGGAAAGGTTAAAAGGAAAAAGTAGGTAAAGAAAGGTTAAATAATGTCTATCAGTGCTGCACTTTAAGTAGATAATGAAGTAGAGAATTAAACCTAAAATTTTCCACTTCCAGGGAGAATGGAGTTCACAGCAGGCCAATGTGTCTTGCTGGGTCTTTCTAGATACAACTTGAAAAGCTGGAAAATTATTTTTAAGAAACAGTAAATGTATTCGACATTTGTTAACACAACATGGACTAAATATGCTAAAATTCTAAAGAGTGGAGATTATTTCAATGTTAGTCCAGGATCTATAACTTCTTTTTCTCTGTGGGAATTTGCCAATTCATTGCATAATTTAATGATTCAGAATCTGGGTTTGGACAAGCAGAGGACTAACTTGTGACAGGAAGTCAGACAAATTAGAGTCTTGAGAGCCTCTCTCAAACAGCAGGTTTTCTCCTCAAACATTCGCCCAGTATATAAGCTGTGAAGGGCAGGAAGCTAGAGAACTATATAAGAAGACTTGGAAAGCAGAGTCTTTTTCATTATTTTGAGTACTTAGCTACCAAAGAATCTAGGTTCTGAACTGAAATCCCTGAAAGCCTATGTCACAGGGACAGAAAAATCAGAGGTGGACTGAGTGCTACCAAAACTGCAACCCATACTTGTTACAGCTCAGTTTTAGGTTATATTTAGATGTTTGGGTGATACACACCCCTCCCCCCTACCTGCCTAGGAAAACAAAGGGTAAATCCTTTCAGGTGTTAGAAAATGTATCAGGAGTATCTTACTTTTTCATATATAATTTATAGCATCCAATAAAAAAATGATATGACATTTGACAAGCTAGGATAACATGAAGGTGAAGGTGAAGTCACTCAGTCGTGTCCAACTCTTTGCAACCCCGTGGACTGTAAGGCTTCTCCGTCGATGGGATTCTCCAGGCAAGAATACTGGAGTGGATTGCCATTTCCTTCTCCAGGGGATCTTCGTGACCCAGGGATCGAACCTGGGTCCCCCGCATTGGAGGCAGACGCTTTAACCTCTGAGCCACCAGGGAAGCCCAACATGACAAATGACCAAAGTGAAAAAAGATGAGAGAATGCAGAGACACCTATGATAGAAATGTTGGGCTCAGCAGATAAAGGGTTTTAACTACGATCAATGTATTTAGGGGAAAAGAGAGAAGAAGAGAATAAACAGGTAAAAAGATGAAAAAAATAACAAATAATCATAAATAAATAAAAATGCCTAAGGAACTATTGCCAATCTAGAATAAAATATCTAGGTTTAAAAAGTGAATGAATAAGTTAAAAGAATTTTATATAGAACTTAGAATATAGTGATTTAGAGGA
>SJYV01000504.1:0-20533 GCA_006410875.1 Neotragus pygmaeus | reverse complement strand
ATTTAAATTATATTACATTAGAATCATTTAAAGAAAGATAATCTCATATTTGTCCCAAGAGAGATTAACTTTAAACTACAGAGAGATTTGTCCCAAGAGAGATTAACTTTAAACTAAAAAAAATCTAGTTAATCCATTCACATCAGCATGATTTATTAGATGCCTATTTGCTTTGAACTCTCCCGGATACTATGTACAAAGAGCATGGTATACTCAGACTAGTGCACAGCCTCTAGAAAACTCGCAGGATCCTTCTTTTTTCTTTTGAGTTCCCAAGCAATGCAAAAGCTATTTGAGATGAGCTATATCCTGGGCATGAAGCAGTCATTTAAATGACTGATCAGCTTACCTCCTTCATGGAACAAGGAGAACTGAAATAAGGGCAGGGCATTCGTTCTCACTCCTTTTCATAACCAACCTCCATTTAATTCTTTAAATGTTTTCTAAATTAATCTCACACATTATTTTTATTCTTTGAATCTGTGCCAGAATATATTATATATTCCCAGGATTGAAATACTGAATACAAAAATTCTCCAACACTTCCTGTGAATAAAAGTCAACATTTGGGGGTTTTGTCAGAGACAGGTGAGCTACCAAGGTTTATGGTTGATATTCTAGCTGTATTAATTTGATATCCATTTTCCTTTTAGATTCAATGTCCAGTTCATTTGTTGTTAAAGATGTCCTCATGCCCATGAGCATTTTATACTGTGCCAATTAAAACAATATTTTAATCTATGTACCATTTGTTTGTTTCTGCTCTCTCAACAATTTGCAATAGCAGCCAATTCCACTTTGGTGCCACCAGTGTGTTATGCTTTCCTTTCATATAAAAAGGAAGCTGTTAGTGATGTTGTATCATATAGTTAGAAGATTCCAAGGAAAAATTTACCCAAGTCTAAATCAGCCACACCTTTCAATGCACATATACCCTAGTGTCTATAAATGGATGGAAAAAACATTTGGCAAAAAGACTCCAATTCATCTGGGGGAGGAAGAGGGATAACACAATGGCTATGAATTTTTACTCCTAAGGCCAAGAGGTCCCTTGTGCCTGCACTTCTGTACTCTTCAACCTGCTTTGGTTCAGATTTAAGAAATCCTTACTAGTGCTGGCAGCCATGCCTTGCTCATATAGTTTCTGGAGACTGAGTGTGGCATCTGATGCTATGAATGTGCTCAGACACGAGGCAATTTTCAGGGACCCCAAAAGAAAGGAATCATGACTTCTTGGTAATTTCCATTCCTGTCTTTCTTCTTTATCCAGTTTTGGGATATACAGCTTTTGTCAGTGTGTGGTCTGTGCAGAAGTATGAGGGCCAAGGATGGAATTGTGTTAAAAGGAGAGAAACATTTCTTCTTTTTATGTTCAAACATGGGACTCCAAAATATATGAATAGTAAAAGTTTCCAATTTACAGGAAATATTAAACTCCATGTCATTCTGCTATTTTTTGGAAAGAAAAAACTAAGAAAATTGTTGAAAAACTTACACAGTTGATAGAAATTATTAAATTGGTGAAAAAGTAATTACAGATTTGCATTGTTGAACTTTGCCATTTGATATTGAAATACATTCTTAAATGTGGTTATGTTATATATATTTTGCACATTTCTTGCAGTATTTTTTTTTGCTAATGAATTATTATTTGCTATCTATTTTATATGTCTTTTAGAGTGTGGAGATGATGTTATATAAAAAGCAAATTGGAGTGATTTTATTATTGGAATTTAAAATGGGTCATAAAGCAGTGGAAACAATCATAACATCAATAATGCATTTGGGCAAGGAACTGCTGATGAACATACAGGCCAGTGGTGGTTCACGAAATTTTGCAAAGGAGACAAGAGTCTTCAAGATGAGGAGCATAGTGGCCATCCATTGGAAGTTGACAACGACCAATTGAGAGCAACTATCAAAGTGGATCCTCTTACAACTACACAAGAAGTTGCCCAAGAACTCAGTGTTGACCATTCTACAGTCATTTGCCATTTGAAGCAAATTGGAAAGGTGAAAAAACTTGCTAAGTGGGTGTCTCATGAGATAACCACAAATCAAAAAAATTGTCATTTTGAAGTGTTATCTTCTCTTAGTCTATGCAACAAAAACAAGCCATTTCTCAACTGGATTGTGATGTGAGATGGAAAGTGGATTGTATACAACAACCAGCGATTACCAGCTTAGAAGTTGGACTGAGAAGAGGCTCCAGAGCACTTTCCAAAGCCAAACTTGTACCAAAAAAAGCATCATGGTCACTGTTCAGTGGTTTGCTGACAGTTTGATCCACTACAGCTTTCTGAATCCTGGCGAAACCATTATATTTGAGAAGTATGCTCAGCAAATGGATGAGATGCACTGAAAACTGCAATGCCTGCAGGTGGCAATGGTCAACAGAAAGTGCTCAATTCTCCCCCAACAACCCCCAGCTGCACTTCGCACAACCAACACTTCAAAAGTTGAGCAAATTGGGCTACAAAGTTTTGCTTCATCTGCTAGAATGGGCTTCCCAGGTGGCACCAGTAGTAAAGAGTCCATCTGTCAATGCAGGAGATGCAAGAGATGTGAATTTGATTCCTGAGTCAGGAAGATCCCCTGGAATAGGAAATGGCAACCTGCTCCAGTATTCTTGCCTGGAAAATCCCATGGACAGAGGAACTTGTGGGCTACAGTCTATAGGATCACAAAGAGTTGGACACGATTGGGCACACATGTACATGCCTGAATTGTTTTCAACCATGAAGTCAGAAATCTCCCATGACGCCTTTTTTAATGTTTCAACTGTGCTGAACTATGAGCCACGCTTGCTCACATTTCTGTACCTCTGAACTTTGAGATTAGGTTAAAGTATTATTGTAAGAAGACATCTGTGGGATTATTTCTTGATCCTCTCTGTTGAGCTAAGTGCTTCCCTCATGTGCTTTCATAGAGTACATACATTTCTCTATTTTAATGTATTAAAATCATCCATTTATTTTCCCATTTTCCTTATTAGATGGGGGGGCTCATGAAGACAGGTGGGTTTTGTTTTGTTTCCACCCCTGATATTCCCAACACCTAGTGTAATGCTTGTACATAGTAATTGCGTGTTTGTTGAATAAATGAAAAAGTCAAGATGCTTAACAAAGGCACAACTAGAGGGATTTGACTACCTTTTCCCCTCCATGTTTGACTGAAGTAAAGTCATTGCCAAGAAGGTACAGTAACCAAGTGGTCAGTTTCTATACTGATGTCTTCTCTTCTAATGATTTTAAGTGAATTACTCTATAGCAACAAGTTGTTTATGTGAAGCAAGCACAACAGCTTCATACAGTAAATGCTATATATAATGAGAGCATATCATTCTAATTAAAAAGTTATAGTTAGAAGAACTGTTATGAAGGAAATATCACATGGAGAAGGAATGAATGAATAGATCTAGGAATGGAACAAATAGATTTATTAAATGGCCAAGCTTTTGTTTTAGGAGTTCACTGGTATCGCTGCATGATCATTTGGGTCCCAGGGTTCAGTATTCATTCTGAATGGCTCTACTGTGCCTTGGCCCAATTAATTCATCTTGCAAATCCATTGCCCAGTAGTGAGGAGTCGAATAGACTCAGATATTCTTCTAATTAAATCACAGTAATGTTGATTGGTGATCACAATAGCCCCACAGTATATTAGTTAAGGTTAAGAACAAAGAACTATTCATAAAATAATACCCTTAAAACCGACTGATATTTCATTCTGCTTCTGACAGTTACTGGCTATTTGACCTTGGGGCATTTTCTTAACCTCTCTAGAACTCAATTACCTTTTATAGAAAGTGGGGATAATAGTACCTGGCTCACATAGTTGTTATGAAGAATACATGAGATGACCAATCAAGATGGTGTGGTGCAGAAATAAAGACAGGTTATATAGGCCAAAGGATCACAATAAACAGTCCAGAAATAAACCCTTGCATATGTAGCCAAAGAATCTGTACAAGATTACACAAAAGGAAAAGAATAGTCTCTTCATAAATAGTGTTGGGAAAACTGGATATCCACATGCCAAAAGTGAATTTGGAAACTTACCACATACCATATTACAAATAAACTCAAAATGAATGAAAGACTTAAACCATAGGCCTAAAACTGCAACTCCTAGGAGAAAGGTAAGGGAAAAGCTTTAGGATGTTAGACTTGGCAGTAATTTTTCAGATAAACATCAAAAGCCCAGACAACAAAAGCAAAAATAGACAAAACAGACTATATCAAACTTCAAAAATTCTGCACATCAAAGGAAACAATCAACAGAGTGAAAAGGTGACTAACAGAATGGGAGAAAATATTTGCAAATCCCACATCTGAAAAAAGGCTAATATACAGAATATATAAGGAACTTCTGTAACTCAACCACAAAAAACAGATAATTTTACTAAACAGTGGGCAAAGAACTTGAAAAGACAATTCTCCATAGAAGATATATAGATGATCATAAGAGAAATATAAATCAAAACCACCTCACACCCATTAGCATGATCACTATTAAAAGAACAGAATATAACAAACATAGAATTGCTATATGATTAAGCAATGCTCTATTGACTATGTTAAAGCCTTTGGCTGTGTGGATCACAACAAACTGTGGAAAATTCTTCAAGAGATGGGAATACCAGACCATCTGACCTGCCTCCTGGGAAATCTGTATGCAGGTCAAGAAGCAACAGTCAGAACTGGACATAGAACAATAGACTGATTCCAAATTGGAAAAGGAGTATGTCAAGGCTGTGTATTGTCACTCTGCTTATTTAACTTCAATGCAGAGTACATTATGTGAAACGCCAGGCTGGCTGAATCACAAGCTAGAATCAAGACTGCCAGGAGAAATATCATAACCTCAGATACACAGATGACATGACCCTTATGGCAGAAAGTGAAGAGGAACCAAAGAGCCTCTTGATGAAAGTGAAAGAGGAGAGTGAAAAACTTGGCTTAAAACTCAACATTCAGAAAACTAAGATCATGGCATCTGGTCCCATCATTTCATGGCAAATAGTTGGGTAAACAATGGAAACAGTGAGAGACTTTATTTTCTTGGGCTCCAAAATCACTGCAGATGGTGACTGCAGTCATGAAATTAAAAGATGCTTACTCCTTGGAAGAAAAGTTATGACCAACATAGACAGCATATTTTCATGTCCTGCCCTCATATATAAATTACGTTTCACCAGCTTGTAAATGACGGAGAAGGCAATGGCAACCCACTCCAGTACTCTTGCCTGGAGAATCCCAGGGACAGGAGCCTGGTGGGCTGCTGTCTATGGGATCACACAGAGTTGGACACAACTGAAGCGACTTAGCAGCAGCAGACAGCAGCATATTAAAAAGCAAAGACATTACTTTGCCAGCAAAAGTCCGTCTAGTCAAAGCTATGATTTTTCCAGTAGTCGTGTATGGATGTGAGAGTTGGACTGTAAAGGAAGCTGAGTGCTGAAGAATTCATGCTTTTGAACTGTGTTGTTGAAGAAGACTCTTGAGAGTCCCTTGGACTGCAAGGAGATCCAACCAGTCCATCCTAAAGGAAGTCAGTCCTGAATATTCATTGGAAGGACTGATGCTGAAGCTAAAACTCCAATACTTGGGTCATCTCATGTGAAGAGTTGACTCATTGGAAAAGCCCCTGATGCTGGGAGGGATTGGGGGCAGAAGGAGAAGGGGATAACAGAGGATGAGGTGGTTGAATGGCATCACTGACTCGATGGACATGAGTTTGGGTGCATTCTGGGAGTTGGTGATGGGCAGGGAGGCCTGGCGTGCTGCAGTTCATGGGGTCGCAAAGGGTCGGACATGACTGAGTGACTGAACTGATTGACTGAACTGAGAAGCAATGGCACTTCTGGGTATATATTCAAGAAATTCTGTCCCATGCTACAATATTAATGACCTGGAGAACATTATGCTAAGCAAAATCATCACACATACACATACTGTATTAATACACTTATATTATCTGTTGCAAAATAATGTGAACATACTTAACACTATGGAACACTTAAAAGTGGTAAATATAATGTATGTATTTTGTGGATTACTTTATTATTTGACACACACACAAAAGAAAAAATCTGAAAGTCAAGAGTCTCTGTAACTATATTCCCTTCCTACTATAATTATAAATGTACTACATAAATACAACAAACACTGTTAACAGGTATATAGTTTTAAAATCTTTTTTTTTTTTAAGGAATATACAGATACAGCCACTCCATACTCCCATATATACTTTTCAACAGAGTTCTCATAATTGCCTTATTTCTTAATACTCAATAGAATACCACGGTTACCTTTTCATGCTAGTACATGGAAAAATCTACTTCATTCTTTCAAACAACTGCATAATATTTCATATACAAATTGTACCATATTTGAAAAACATAGTACCATGTTTCTCAGTTGCTTCATAGTCCAAAAGAATGAGCTCTTTAATTGTAAAAATTTTAATAATTAACAATATTCATTACCTAAAAGTCCAGCACTGGAGTGTAGGGAATGCATTATAATGAGTGATAAGAGTTCTTTTCTTCCAGCAAACAATACTCTATTATGGAAGCAAAGATACATACACGAATAGACAAGGTATAAAGACATATATATTAATCACTACATGAATTTTACACTCTCAGTTGGGAGGAATAAAAGTGGCTTCTTTCTACTGTTCTTTTACCCTTACAGTTAGTCTTTAATATATATAAATCTTCTTTATCTACCTATATTTAACTTTGCATATCTATTTTTCCTTTCTTTTTCTTTCCTTTCCTCTCAACATATGTGTTAATTTTATTTTCATTGCTTTATTCCCCAATTGGCACTTTACCTTAGTTTTTCATCCAGTTTGTGCTTTAGTTAGTTTTGTTCTTAACTGGTAAACATAATTTTTGATTTCCTTTGTTCACTGGAGATATCTATTGTATTTTGTTTTCGTGATCAAAAATCTGTCCCTCTTCAAAAAAAAAAGCCCAGGACCAGATAGCTGCACAGGAGAATTCTATCAAACATTTAGAGAAGAGCTATGCTAGCCTTCTAAAACTCTTTCAAAAATTGGCAGAGGAAGGAACACTTCCAAACTCATACTATGAGGCCACCATCACCTTGATACCAAAAGTAGACAAAGACAACACACACAAAAAAAACTACAGGCCAATATCACTGATGAACATAGATGCAAAAATCCTTAACAAAATTTTAGCAAAAAGAATTCAGCAACACATCAAAAAGCTCCACACCACGATCAAGCTGGGTTTGTTCCTGGGATGCAAGGATTCTTCAATATATACAAATCAGTCAAGATGACACACCATATTAACAAACTGAAAGATAAAAACCATAAAATAGTATCAATAGATGCATAAAAAGCCTGACAAAATTCAGCAGCCATTTATGATCAAAACTCTTCAAAAAATGGGCATAGAAGGAAGCTACCTCAACACAGTAAAGGCCGTATATGATAAGCCAACAGCAAACATTATTCTCAATGGTGAGAAAATGAAAGCATTCCCCCTAAGATCAGGAATAAGACAATGGTGACCACTTTCACCACTATTATTCAACATGGTTCTAGAAGTCCTAGCTACAGCAATCAGAGAAGAAAGAAATAAAAAAGTCCAGATTGGAAAAGAAGCAAAGCTCTCACTGTTTGTAGATGACATGATACTGTACATAGAAAAACCTAAAGATAGTATCAGAAAATTACTAGAGCTAATCAGTGAATTTAGCAAAGTTGCAGGATTCAAAATCAATGCACAGAAATCACTTGCATTTCTATATAGTAATAATGAAAAATCAGAAAGAGCAATTAAGAAAACAATCCTATTCACCACTGCAACAAACAGAATTAAATATCTAGGAATAAACTTACCTAAGGAGACAAAAGAACTGTACACAGAAAATTATAAGACACTAATGAAAGAAATCAAAAATGCCATAAATAGATGGAGAGATATTCCATGTTCTTGGGTAGGAAGAATCAATATTGTGAAAATAAAGAATCAATATTGTAAAATGAAAAAATTGGTATTGTGAAAATACTAAATGCAATCTACAAATTCAATGTGATCCCTACCAAGTTACCAATGACATTTTTCACAGAACTAGAACAAAAATTTCACAACTCAGATGGAAACACAAAAGACCCCGAATAGCCAAAGCACTCTTGAGAAAGAAGAATGGAGCAGGAGGAATCAACCTTTGGGATTTCAGATTATACTACAAAGCTACAGTCATCAAGACAGTATGATACTGGCACAAAAACAGAAATATAGACCAGTGGAACAAGATAGAAAGCCCAGAAATTAGCCCATGCACCCATGGGTACCTTATTTTTTCAAAAGATGAGGCAAGAACATACAATGGAGCAAAGACAGACTCTTCAATAAATGGTACTGGGAAAACTGGACAGCTATGTGTAAAAGAATGAAATTAGAACACTTCCTAACACCATACACAAAGATAAACTCAAAATGGATTAAAGACCTAAATGTAAGACCAGAAAACATAGGCAGAACACTAGCTAACATAAATCAAAGCAGGATCCTCTATGACCCACCTCCTAGAGTAACGGACATAAAAACAAAAGTAAACAAGTGGGATCTGATTAAACTTAAAAGCTTTTGCATAGCAAAAGAAACTATAAGCAAGGTGAAGAGACAACCCTCAGAATGGGAAAAAATAATAGCAAATGAAACAACTGACAAAGGATTAATTTCCAAAATATACAAACAGCTCATATAACTAATACCAGGAAAACAAACAACTGAATCAAAAAGTGGGAAAAAGACCTAAACAGACATTTCCCCAAAGAAGTCATACAGATGGCTAACAAACACATGAAAAGATGCTCAACACTGCTCATTACTAGAGAAAAGCAAATAAAAACCACAATAAGATATCACCTCACTCTGGTCAGAATGGCCATCATCAAAAAGTCTACAAACAATAAGTGCTTGAGGGTGTGTGGAGAAGTGGGAAAGCTCTTGTGCTGTTGGTGGGAATTTAAATTGATACAGCCACTGTGAAAGACGGTATGGAGATTCCTTAAAAAACTAGGAATAAAACCACCCCATGACCTAGCAATCCCACTTCTAGGCATATACTCTGAGGAAATAAAAATTGAAAAAGACATATGTATCCCATTGTTCAGAGAAGGCAATGGCAACCCACTCCAGTACTCTTTTTTTTTTTTGTAGCTTGAGAATCCATTCATTGTATTTATTTATTTATTTTACTTTACAATATTGTATTGGTTTTGCCATACATCAACATGAATCCGCCACGGGTGTACTCTTGCCTGGAAAATTCCACGGATGGAGGAACTTGAGAGGCTGCAGTCCATGGGGTTGTGAAGGGTAGGACACAACTGAGCGACTTCACTTTCACTTTCCACTTTCATGCATTGGAGAAGGAAATGGCAACCCACTTCAGTGTTCTTGCCTGGAGAATCCCAGGGACAGCAGAACCTGGTAGGCTGCTGTCAATGTGGTTGCAGAGAGTCAGACATGACTGAAGTGAGTTAGCAGCAGCAGCAGCATCTGATTGTTCACTCCAGCACTATTTACAATAGCTAAAACATGGAAGCAACCTAGATGTCCATAGACAGATGAATGGATAAAGAAGTTATGGAATATTACTCAGCCATAAAAATGAACACATTTGAGTCAGTTCTGATGAAGTGGATGAACCTAGAACCTGTTATGCAGAGTGAAGTGAGTCAGAAAGAGAAAGATAAATATCATAATCTAATGTACATATATAGAATCTAGAAAAATGGTTCTGAAGAATTTATTTACAGGGCAGCAATGGTGAAACAGACATAGAAAATAGACTTATCGGGAGAGGGGAGAAGAGGATGAGATGTATGGAAAGAGTAACATAGAAACTTACATTACCATATATAAAATAGATAGCCAATGGGAATTTGCTGTATGGCTAAGCAAACTGAAACAGGGGTTTTGTATCAACCTAGGTGGGTGGATGAGGAAGGAGATGGGAGGGAGGTTCAAAGGGAGGGGATATATGTATACCTATGGCTGATTCATGCTGATGTTTGACAGAAAACAAAAAAAATCTGTAAAGCAATTATCCTTCTATTTAAAAAATGTAAAAAAAAAAGTGGTTTCAAGGGAATGCACTTTTGGAATATTCAAGGATGGGAAGGATTAAGGAATTTGGAGATAGGTTAGAGACGAGGATGAAAATATTTCACAGAGTAGAAAAAGGTAGAGAAGATATACAAAATTATAGTATGTAATAGTAGTTACCAGTTCCTCAGTGTGCATGTACCAAGTACTTGGCAGTAGGTACTATCTATGTACTAAGCTACATTCTAACATATAATAGCCCTTTCAGCTTCATAAGTGACGAACAGACATTTTAATTTCATTTTACTAATGAGATAACTCAGGATCAGGAAAGTTAAGTATTAACATTGTGAGTTGCTTGACTGAGGAAATAATAACAATGCAACATGGATGGAACTTGAGGGCATTATGGTAAGTGGAGTAAGTCAGACAGAGAAAGACAAATATTTGAACGATCTCACTTACACACGGACTCTAAAAATAAATGAAAGTGAAGTTGCTCAGTCATGTCCGACTCCTACCAGGCTCCACAGTCCATGGGATTTTCCAGGCAGGAATAATGGAGTGGGTTGCCATTTCCTTCTCCAGCTAAAAAATAGATAGTGGAATCTAAAAATAAATAAAAATCCCAAATTCACAGAAAAAGAGATTAAATTTGTGGTTACCAGAGTGGAAGGTGTAAAAACTGGATAGAGGTAGTCAAAAGGTACAAACTTCCAGTTACAAGATAAATATGTACTGGGCATGTAATGTAATGTATGACACAATGACTGCAGTTAACACTGCTATATGGTATGTTTGAAAGTTGTTAAGAGAGTAGATCCTAAGATTTCTCTTCACAATGAAAAAATATTTCCCTCACTTTTTTTATATATCAATGAGATGACGGATGTTAACTAACATTGTAATCATTTCACAACGTATGTAAGTCATTATGCTCTGCATCTTAAACATATATAGTGCTGTGTGTCAATTATATCTCAATAAAATTGTAAAAGAAATAATGTAGAAGAGAGAAACTGAAATTAGACTAAAGACAACTTTGAAGATCATGCCTGAACATTTAGATTCTATTTGGTAGGTAATTTATAATTTAGAGCCACTAAAGAATTATGAAGATGGAAGACATGACTAAAACAATGTTTTAAGAAGATAAGTCTGGGGGCTAGCAATACTCATATCAGACAAATCAGACTTTAAATCAAACACTATAACAAAAGACAAAGAAGGGCACTATATAATGATAAAGGAGAGATCAGGACAGGAAGATAATATTACACTTGTTAACATATATACACAGGAGCACCTAAATATATGAAGCAAATAGTAACAGACATAAAGGGAGAAATCGATAATAATACAGTCATAGTTGGAGACTTTAATACTCCTCTGATATCAATCACAGATCATACAGACAGAAAATAAGGCAAGTGTTCTTAAGGGACACAATAGACCTATTGAACTTAATTGGTGTTTACAGGACATGACATTCAAAAACACATTCTTTTCATGTGCACATGGAATGTTCTTCAGGGTAGATAACAAAAGTCTCAACAAACGTAAGAGGATAGAAATAACATGAAGTATTTTTTTCCCACGACATCAGTATGAACTAGAACTACAGAAAGGAAAGCAGGAAAAGAATAAACATGTAGAGACTAAACAATGTGCTACTAAAATCTAGTGGATCAACAGTGAAATCAAAGACAGAATCAGAAAATATTTTGAGACAAATGAAATTGAAAACATAACTTTCCAAAATATATGGGATGCAGGAAAAACACATTTAAGAGGGAATTTCACAGTGATAAAGGCTTTCTTCAAGAAACAAGAAAAATCTCAAACAACCTAACTTATCCAACTAAAAGCTGATCTTTTTAACAGCTGATCTTTTGGCAGAAACTCTGCAGGCCAGAAGTGAATGGCAGGATATATTTAAAGTATTGAAAGGGAAAAATGTACAACCAATGTTACTCTACCCAATGTTACTCCACTCTATCTCATTCAAAATTGATGGAGAAATCAAAAGCTTTACAGATAAGCAAAAGTTAACAGAATTCAGTACCACCAAACCAGCTATATACAATATATGTTAAAGGGACTTATATAGTCAGAAAATACAAGAGAAGAAAAAGATCTACAATAACAAACCATAAACAATTAAGAAAATGGCAATAGGAACACATATATCAATAATTACTTTAAATATAGATGGATTAAATGTTCCAACCAGAAGAAACAGAATGGCCAAATGGATACAAAAACAAGACCCATATATATGCTGCCTACAAGCAACCTGACATATATAGACTGAAAGTGAAAGTATGGAAAAATTGGAAGCAAAAGGCAAAGGAGAAAAGGAAAGATATACCCATTTGAAACCAGAGTTCCAAAGAATAGCAAGGAGAGATAAGAAAGCCTTCCTCTGTGATCAACGCAAAGAAATAGAGGAAAACGATAGAATGGGGAAGACTCGATATCTCTTCAAGAAAATTCGAGATATCAAGGGAACATTTCATGCAAAGAGGGGCACAATAAAGGACAGAAATGGTATGGCCCTAAAGGAAACAGAAGATATTAAGAAGAGGTGTCAAAAATACCCAGAAGAACTATACAAAAAAGATCTTCATGATCCAGATAACCATGATGGTGTGATCACTCACCTAGCCAGATATCCTGGAATGTGAAGTCAAGTGGGCCTTAGGAAGCATCACTACGAAGCTAGTGGAGGTGATGGAATTCCAGTTGAGCTATTTCAAATCCTAAAGGATGATACTGCAAGTGTTGCAATCAATATGTCAGCAAATTTGGAAAACTCAGCAGTGGCTGAGTCCCAAAGAAAGGCACTGTCAAAGAATATTCAAACTACCAACAACTGCACTCATTTCATATACTAGCAAAGTAATGCTCAAAATTCTCTAAGCTAGGCTTAAACAGTAGGTGAATCAAGAGCTTCCAGATGTTCAAGCTGGATTTAGAAAAGGCAGAAGAACCAGAGATCAAATTGCCAACATCTGTTGAATCATAGAAAAAGCAAGAGAATTCCAGAAAAACATCTACTTCTGCTTCATTGACTACACTAAAGCCTTTGACTTTGTGGATCACAGCAAATTGGAAAATTCTGAAAGAGATGGGAATACCAGACCACCTGACCTGCCTCTTGAGAAATCTGTAAGCAGGCCAAGAAGCAACACTTGGAAGTGGACATGGAACTATGGACTGGTTTCAAACTGGGAAAGGAGTACATTAAGGCTGTGTATTGTTACCCTGTTTACTTAACTTCTATGCAGTACTCTTGTCTGGAAAATCCCATGGATGGAGGAGCCTGGTGGGCTGCAGTCCATGGAGTCACCAAGAGTCGGACACAACTGAGCGACTTCACTTTCACTTTTCACTTTCATGCATTGGAGAGGGAAATGGCAACCTACTTCAGTGTTCTTGCCTGGAGAATCCCAGGGACCGGGGAGCCTGTTGGACCGTCTATGGGGTCGTACAGAGTCGGACACGACTAAAGTGACTTAGCAGCAGCAGCAGCAGCAGCAGCAGAGCACATCATGTGAAATGCTGGACTGGATGAAGCACAAGCTGGAACCAAGAATGCTGGGAGAAATATCAATAACCTCAGATATGCAGAAAGTGAAGAGGAACTAAAGAGCCTCTTGATGAAAGTGAAAGAGGAGAGTTAAAAAGCTGGCTTAAAACTCAGCATTCAAAAAACTAAGACCATGGAATCCAGTCCCATCACTTCATGGCAAATAGATGGGAAAACAATGCAAACAGTGACAGACTTTATTTTTGGGGGCTCCAAAATCACTGCAGATGGTGACTGCAGCCATGGAATTAAAAGACACTTGCTCCTTGGAAGAAAAGCTATAACCAACCTAACAGCATAATAAAAAACAGAGACATTACTTTGCCAACAAATGTCCATATAGTCAAAACTATGGTTTTCCAGTTGTCTGTATGGATGTGAGAGTTGGACTATAAAGAAGGCTGAGCACAGAAGAATTGATACTCTTGAACTGTGGTGTTAGAGAAGACTTGAGAGTCAAGGAGATCAAATCAGTCAATCCTAAAGGAAATCAATCCTGAGATTCACTGAAAGGGTTGATGCTGAAGATGAAAGCTCCAATACTTTAGCTACCTGATATGAAAAGCTGACTCATTAGAAAAGACCCTGATGCTCACAAAGACTGAAGGCAGGAGAAGAAGGGGATAACAGAGGATGAGATGGTTGGATGGCATCAATGACTTGATGGACATAAGTTTGAGCAAGCTCTGAGAGATGGTGAAGGACAGGGAAGCCTCGCGTGCTGCAGTCCATGGGGTTGCAAAGAGTCAGACATGACTGAGTGACTTAAGAACAACAACAATCACTAGAAGTGAAATTGAATCTGTATACAAAAGTATAGGGCCAGACAGTTTCATAAGGGAATTCTAGCAAACATACAAGGAAGAACTAACACCTGTCCTCACACTATTCCTAAAAATTCAAAGAGAAAGAAATCATTCTATGAGGCCACAACTATCCTGATACCAAAACCAAGGACACTACAAAAAAGAAGATTACTAGCCAATATCTTTGATGAGTATAGAGGCAAAAATCCTCTACAGAATACTGGCAACAATAGATAAAAAGGATCATATACTATGATCAAGTTGGATTCATTCTTGGGTCACAAGGATGGCTCAACATATGTAAATCAATCAATGTGACACACCACATTGACAAAAGGAAAGAAAAAATTACTTGGTTATCTCAATAGACAGAAAAAGCACTTGACAATATTCAACATCCAGTAATGATAAAAAATTCTCAGCAAAGTAGGTACAGAGGGAACATACCTCAACATAACAAAGATCATTTATGACAAACCCACAACAAAAATAACAGTGAAAATCTGAAAGCCTTTCATATAAATTCAGGAACAAAACAACAGTGGCCACTTTTGTTGCTTCTATATAACAGTATTGGAAGTCCTAGCCTCAGTAATAAGTCAAGAAAAATAAATAAAAGGTATCCAAATTGGAAGGGAAGAGATACAACTGTCACTATTTGCAGATGACATCATACTCTATATATAGAGAAACTTAAAGTCTCCAGAACTAATGAATTCAGCAAGGTTGTGGGGCACAAGATTAATATACAGAAATCTGGTGTATTTCTATATACTAACAATGAAAAGTCAGAATAAAATAATTTTAAAAATAAACCTACACAAAAATGGTCAATTAATCTATATCAAAGGAGGTAAGACTATAAAATCGAGAAAAGATAGTCTCTTCAACAAGTGGTACTGGGAAAACTAGAAAGCCAAATGTAAAACAATGGGAACATTCTCTCACAGCATATAAAAAAATAAACTCAAAATTGTTTGAAGACCTACATATAAGATCTGAAACCATAAAACTCCTAGATGAAAACACAAGTAGAACTCTTTTTAACATAAATCACAGCAATAGTTTCTGGGATCAGTCTCCTAAGGCAAAACAAATACAAGCAAAAATAAACAAATTGGACCTAATTAAAATTAAAAGCTTTTGCACAGCAAAGGAAAACCATCAACAAAATGAAAAGACAATCTCCAGAATGGGAGAAAATATTTACAAACAACATGATCAACAAGGGGTTAATGTCCAAAATAGACAAACAATTCATACAATTTAATATCAAAAAACTAAACAATCAAAATATAGGCAGAAGAGCTGGACATTTCCCCCAAAACACACAGATGGCATAAGAGAAAGTGGTCAAAATCATCAATTATTAGAGAAATGCAAAGCAGTGAGGTCTACAAATAAATGTTGGAAAGGATGTGGTGAAAAGGGAACCCTCACATACCGCTGTGGTGATTTACTTGCTAAGTCGTGTCCAGCTCTTGTGACCTCATGGACTGTGATCTGCCAGGCTCCTCTGTCCATGGGATTCTCCAGGCAAGAATACTGGAGTGGGTTACCATTTCCTTCTCCAGGGGATCTTACCAATCCAGGGATCAAACCCAGGTCTCCTGCATTGCAGGCAGATTCTTTACCAACTGAGCTATGAGGAAAGCTTATCTTGTTGGGGGGAATGTAAATTGGTGCAGCCACCTTGGAAAACAGTATGCAGATTACTTAAAAAAACAAAAGTGGAACTACTGTATGATCCAACAATTCCATTCCTGGGTATGTATCTGGAAAAACAAAAACACTAATTGGAAAAGATGTTTACATCCTAATGCTCATAGCAGCACCATGTGTACAGCCATGATATGGAAGCAAGCCCCATGCCCATCAACAGGTGACTAGATTGCAAAAATGTGGTACATATATGCAGTGGACTATTACTCAGCCATTAAAAGAATGAAATACTGCCACTGCAGCAATGTGAATAGACCTAGAGAATATTAAGTTCAGTGAAATAAATTGGATAAAGATAAATATTTTATGATATCATTCATATATAGAAACTAAAAAATAATACAAATGGATTATATGCAAAACAGAAACAGGCTCAGAGACACAGAAAACAAACAACTATACATCAATTCAAAAAAAGAAGATAAGTCTGGTAGTGCAGTAGATGGATTAACTACAGGAAGGAAGGAAATAGATTAACCAGAGTACAGTGATTAAAACTGTCCCAGGTTTGCAAGGGACAGTCTGAGTGTGTAACAGTTGTCTTAGTTTAAGTATCACAAGAGCTTTCTTCACTCTCCAAAATGTCCCTTTTGGTTATGGGGATAGGGGAGAGGGGAGGGACAAATTAAGGTGATGGCATTATCTGATACAAACTACTACACATAAAAAGATAAGCAACAAGGGTATGTTGTATAGCACAGGAGTTATACCCATTATTTTGTAATAATCTGCAAAAAAAAAACCATATCAGTATTATATATACCTGAAACTAATGCAACATTTTAAGTCAACTATACATCAATTAAAAAAAAAAGAAGATAAATCTGGCAGTGCTATAAACTAATGGATTAGTTACAGGAAGGAAGGAAATAGATTAACAGTGATCATATACCTAGATTTGCAAAGGATAGTTTGTGTAACAGTTGTCCTCCTGTATGTATTAAGAGCCTTCTTCCTTCTCCATAATGTCCCTTTTACATTGAAAAGTGTCCCGGTTTGGAAAAGACATAACCATGTGACCAAATATGAAGGGAAATGAGAACCTGAGTGATATAGGATAGTAGCAGGGTGAATAGAAGGGAGGAAGGTTGTGAGAGAAATCTTGGCATGGTAGAATAATAAGCACTTTTTTGATTCAAGTGGCTGAACAAAAAAAAAAGAAAAAGAAAAAAAAAAAACACCTCAATAATGGGTTAAAAAAGAAAGTAAAGAAAAATGAAAAAGAAAAGATTTAGGAGAGAAAATGATGACTTCAGTTTGGAATCTGATGTACTGGCAGGATATACTGAGCTGTGTGGCAGTTTATGGGAAATGTGAGGCTGGAGATATAGCTGCACATATGGAAATGATAACTGAAATCATAAAGTGAATGACACTGCCAAGGAATAGAGAGTAATCAAAGGTGGCAAAGAGGCCTGGAGGATGTCAAGGAGTACCTATTTACAATTCTCATCTTGTAAATACTAAATGAGGTTAACAGTTCTATAATTCTTGATCATCTTGAACTCGTCAAAATTACCAACTGCAGATGCAGAATGCTGAGTTTGAAAGTAGCTGATCAGGAAACCAAATGGCAACTTCACAAACTGTTTCCTGCTTGTTATCATTTCATTTAAAAAGGTTTATCAACTTTTTTTTTTGGACTATATATTTTGGCCGTGCTATGTGCCTTGTGGGATCTTAGTTCCCCAACCAGGGCTTGAACCCAGGGCCCCTCCAAGTGCAGAGTCTTAACCACTGGACCACTAGCGAAACCCCTAACATTTTTCTTTTGAATGTGAACTTCTGAGTGCTATGTTATAAATGTGCTTCTAGCTCAGGACTAGAGTGATTGATACAAGATAAACAGAGCAGTGACACTGGCCACTCAGTACCTACATTCTTTCACTCATTTTCTCAGCATATGTGTATGAATAATGTTATCTTTTCCTAACTAACTTGCTGTAGATTGCCAAGCTGAGGGCTCTCCCACCATTATCAGTGAATACATCAAGATTAAAGAACAAAATTAAACTTTGTATCATTAGTGCGTTCAGAACTATATGGTATATTGACAAATTGCTTAGTGTCCATATATGAAAGCCCAGGATTTACTGTTTCACTTACAGGGAGATATAAATTTTACCTAGGAAAGACCATGTACACTTACAAATTACTATATGGAGTTGATAAACACAAATATAAGGACATTTGAGTTTAATTTTAAGATTGCTTTGACAAGTGAGGAAAAAAAGTGCATTTAAAACTTTTACATTTTGTAAGGCAAATTCACATTTTTTTGCTCTTAAAACAAAGCCATATGAAAATATTTTAAGCACAAAATTCTACTTAACTGTCCAGAAAGTTGAAATTAAACCACAGGAATACTGGCCTGCTTTTAAGCTTGTCTCCTTTAAAAGAAACTTCAATGTTTCAGTATCAAGAATATACATAATCTACAAGTCTAACTGAAAACAGTGGCTTTGCAATTATTTAACTATCTTTTCCTTCATTTTAAAAATTCATTTTTTTGAGGAAAAACAGTGTTAAAGTAGGCCACGTATTTCTTCATATATATAAAAACAAATGGTACATTGCACTGGAATCATATTAACTTTATGAACGAGAAAATAGAGCAGGATAATTAATATTTTCAAGCAATTTCAATATATTTCAAACCTTAAACTACTGTCAAAATGACAAAGTGCAGCAACTCTACTATGATTCTCTGAAAAGTAGACAATGTGTTTTTAATACCTGCTTGGAAGAGAATCGTGTGTTCCCAGTTAAAAATTCAGATTCTTTGCCAATACTGTGAAATGAATTCAAGCAATATGGGAGTCTGCAACATGCAGTTTGTTACTCATCAATGCAACCAATTTTTCCATGTTGGCACTGGGCCTCTCAGTGTAAAACTGCTAATTTTTAATACAATCATCATGGGAAGATTGTTCCTGATGGTAAAGCACATTCGGTAATAAGTTGTAAACAGTAACTAAATGACTGGTTAGAATTTCTCTAGACAATACCCTGTTTGACATTATTAATGGTTTTATCTTTGCTTTTTTGAAAATGAACTGTAATATTCATATCATTAGAAAAGTTCTGCAAACCATTTTTGGCAAGTAATCTGTTTAGTAAACAATCTATGCAGATGCTGAACATCCTAGGATGACCATACAGCTAAATAATTATGTCAATGATATAGTCAGAGGATAAGGCAAAAAAAACCTGTTATTCTCTCTATTCCCTGAATTTCTAAGCTCACGTTTTAAAGTTGAGACCTTGAACAAGTTATTATCACTTCAAGTGTTTCCCTCAATTTTAGGGTGCTATTAACTTCAGTTTGCCTCATCAACATATGGGCAAGTAAATGAACCAAGAAAACCAAAGTGGTCAAATGTGTCCAGAGAATTTTTTTGGATCCAATTTAAGGCAACAGTTTTTAAACATAAGGAAATGAAAAGAAGACATAAAGATATATTTGTATTTTCTCTGAGAAGGTCATCCACTTCTATAAAGTTCTATAGTTATTATGGGTTTTACATAAAAATATCTAGGAAAGAGGAAGCAGTAATTTCGAGAGATATTCCTTGTTTCATAAAATCACTTTAAATACACATATATCTCAACAGTGAACTCAAGAACAATGTAAAAGAGCATTTTCACAGCCACTCAGTAGACTTCTGAAGTTCTTTCCCTTGAAGTTCGTGACACTCATTTATATCACACCTGAATTATTTTCAAATGCAAAAAATAATTTTCATGAGATTTTAATACTTTATACTATATTTTCATACAGAGAATATGTACTGCAATGCTTAATCATTAAAAAAAGAATTTTAAGGAAAAATAACAATTTTTTGAATACTAATATTCTTAGTATTAGCAACGGAGAAGGCAATGGCACCCCACTCCAGTACTCTTGCCCGGAAATTCCCACGGACGGAGGAGCCTGGTCGGCTGAAGTCCATGGGGTCACTAAAAGTCGGACATGACTGAGCGACTTGACTTTCACTTTTCACTTTCATGCATTGGAGAAGGAAATGGCAACCCACTCCAGTGTTCTTGCCTGGAGAATCCCAGGGACGGGGGAGCCTGGTGGGCTGCTGTCTATGGGGTCGCACAGAGTCGGACACGACTGAAGTGACTTAGTAGCAGCAGCAGTATTAGCAAAGCTATTACTGTTGAATAGATTTCAAATGCTGAAAGATGATGCTGTGACAGTGCTGCACTCAATATGCCAGCAAATTTGGAAAACTCAGCAGTGGCCACAGGACTGGAAAAGGTCAGTTTTCATTCCAATCCCAAGAAAGGCAATGCCAAAGAATG
>SJYV01000503.1:0-19968 GCA_006410875.1 Neotragus pygmaeus | reverse complement strand
TATTTAATTTTCATTCATTAGGAAAAAGAAAAAATAGACTTTCTGGGTACAGTACAAGGTCACAACACTAATGTACAGACATTTTCCCTATTGTAATCAGTAATATTTATACAACACAATTTACATAATAAATGGAATGAACAAAGTGGGAAGTTGCTTAGCACAGTGGTTAAGGAGTCAGGCTAAGGTGAGTTTAAGTCCAGCTCTTACTTCATAACTGAGTCTTACTGGGCAGATGCTTTGAGTTCTCCACACCTCAGTTTCATCATCTGTTGCTTGGAAGTTAATAACAAAGTGTCTAGTTCACAGAGATGTTGTCTAGTTCACAGAGATGTTGTGAGGATTAAATGAGATTGCATTAAATGTGAGGTTTAAATGAGAATGCATGTGAAGAGCTAAGCATAGTGCATGGGGCAGAATATTAACTGCTGTCCCTAGTTCAGGCAGTTTTAGCAAACACTGTTGCTTCCTGCTGCTGCTGCTGCTGCTGCTGCTAAGTCACTTCAGTCGTGTCCGACTCTGTGCAACCCCATAGACGGCAGCCCACTAGGCTCCGCCGTCCCTGGGATTCTCCAGGCAAGAACACTGGAGTGGGTTGCCATTTCCTTCTCCAAAGCATGAAAGTGAAGTCACTGAGCTGTGTCCGACTGTCAGCGACCCCATGGACTGCAGCCTACCAGGCTCCTCCGTCCATGGGATTTTCCAGGCAAGAGTACTGGAGTGGGGTGCCATTGTTGCTTCCTGGATACTAGATATTGTTCCAGGTGTGAATCTATTAGATATTCCTGATAACTCTGGTTATTTTTAACATTGTGTAATAACTTTCCAATTTAGCATAATAGAAAAACTAAGTATGTCCTAATGTCTTGAGGGGTAGACTTTTGCCCTGCAGGTGGATTAGGTGGATTTAATGTATACTTCTGATGGAGCCTGCTGTTAGAGGAAATATGCTGTCTTTTAGTCTGATTTGTATAATCCTTTTGCCAGTATCTTCAGTTGGGTCTACATTTCTTCTCCTTCAGAGTCTCTTCAATCATTCTGGTCACTCTGTCCTCCTCATCATCTTATGCTTCACACTGCTGCCAGA
Organism: Neotragus pygmaeus; assembly: GCA_006410875.1. Lineage (NCBI taxonomy): Eukaryota > Metazoa > Chordata > Mammalia > Artiodactyla > Bovidae > Neotragus > Neotragus pygmaeus. The sequence continues at coordinate 18,881 of SJYV01000503.1, read as the reverse complement.
TTCTTTTTAAATCACTGTTTTGCTCCTGTTGTTTCCTCTTCTAAAACCTTCATTTATTCTCCTTATCTAAGCCTAGCTTTGTTCTTTAATTTCCCTTTTGCTTGAATGTATTTTTTCTTTGTAGAGCAATTAAAATGCTGCCTTTTCCTTGAAAGTGTTAGTCGCACAGTCATGTCCAACTCCTTGCCCGTGAGGCTCCTCTGGCCATGGAATTCTCCAGGCAAGAATACTGGAGTGGGTTGCCTTTTCCTTGAAGTCTTTCATAATTTTTCATTGGGTTTGACCTCTTGTCTCCATAGCCCTCCCATCTTTATAATATTTTATGATTTTCTTTTAATTCAGATAAACACGTGTATTGGTTTCTACTAGATGATTGGCACTGTGCTAGGTATCAGACATAGACAGGGGAATGAGGCAATGTGTTTCTGTCCACTTGGAGCTACAGTGTCTTATGATCCAATATTCTGTCTTGTATTTTAATTGTTTATGTTTTAGTTTACCTCTCCACCAGATTATAAAATCCTTAAGAGGATCTCTGATCCTATAGAAATCATCTCTGAGTCACTAGAAAGTTGACTTGATTAATTACATGAATGAATATTAATTTTTTTGGCATATCTGTTACTCTAATAATTACTGTATTGGTAAGCAATAAATGTATATGTTTTTACTAACACTTTGGTTTTTGCTTGCTATTACTTTGCAGATTCATTGGGGCCATGTTGAAGACGTTGAGCTCATTAATGATGGCTCTGGATTAGGTTTTGGAATCGTTGGGGGAAAATCAAGTGGTGTCGTTGTAAGAACTATAGTTCCTGGAGGATTAGCAGATCGAGTAAGTTGACCTTCTTTGATTTCATTTTGGTTTTATACAATTTAAATTGTATGGCTTAAAATGTAATTATGTAACATGGGTTACTAGAATTATGTGACCAGAACTTAAGGATAGCTAAAAATGTTTTTTTCTATAAGTGTTAATGTGTACTCATTCTGCTTTATTTTAAAAAGCTCCTAAATCAACATTTTTTGTTGTGTGGGTATGGTTTTTTTTTTTGCCCTGTGATTGACAGCCATCTTGACTCTATCAAAAGACAATATTTTTTTATTGAAAGGAATCATTAATGGTTATTGCACTCTGAGTATCTATGTTATTTTCTCCCTGTGTATCTCTCAAGGATGTAAATGTTAAGATCAGATAGTACAATGATTACAAAATTTTATCCCAATATTGCATGAGATAAATCTCACGAGAATTATAATTTTTTGACATTATAAGTAAAAATACTACCCTTTATGATTTAGCAGTGTTTAAACTGAAAGTGGGCCATTTGAAAATTTGTCAACTATTTCTGCTTAGTTTTACATCGAAGGAAATATCAAGTACTACATTGAATTTTTAAAAAGCACTTTAGAAATTTGAAGCTACTTAATAATGAGTTCATGTTGCATAGACTGTCCATGATAATCAGTATGACATATAAATTGTATGGGTTCACGTCTTTGTTGTTGTTGCTGTTTAGTCGCTAAGTTGTGTCTGACTCTTTTGCTACCCTGTGAACTGAAGCCTGCCAGGCTCCTCTGTCCATAGGATTTATGTCTAGTTGCATAGACATTTATTCCTTCATATAAAATATTAATAAAAACATATAAACATAGAAGTGTCAATAAATGTGAACATACAGAGTATTAGTAAAAAACATATAAAGTATCAATAGAAATGAACTTCCTGTGCACGTATAGCTTTGAGGCAAACTTCTCAGCTCCCTATTTCTAGTCAAGATGGTTTCTTCTTATACAAATTGTGGAGCTACTAATATTCCTATTATTCTTTCAGCAGCTAAGTTTATTTATTTAGCATAATGGCTTTCAGAGTTTTGTCTGTGGGCCCTGAGGGTCCCTGAGTTTCTTGCAGGGGGTTTATAAGATCAAAATGACTTACATAATAGTACTAAGATGTATTAGCCTTTTCACCATGTTGACATTTGCACTGATGATGAACAAGGGGTGGAAGACTAGGCCTGCCGTTCCCTTTGCATGTATTAGAGCAATGGCACCGAGCTGTACTAGGAGTCACTGCTTTCTTCTTTACCATGTGCTGCAACAACAACAAAAATGGCAGTTTCACTTAAAAAAGTGCAATAAAAACTAATTTAAGTAGAATTTGACCTTTAAGTGCATGTCTTTTTAATATCGTGTTGCAGAATGGACTATACCATAGAGCACTTCTGCCATGTACTGACCTATGGTGGTTGTCTCGAGGAAAAACATTTGTGAGACAAAGTGGCCAGTTTTTAATATGGAACAGCATTTTAATTTTTAAAATTTATTTGATTTTTTAGTTTTTCGCCTTTATTCACAAAATTTTTTGAGATTTAATTTTTTTTAGATACATTATTTTAGTTTTAGGTGTACAGAATAATGATGTGATACTTCTGTATATTATCACCACACTGAGTCTAGTTAACATCCATTACCACATAGTTAAAATTTTTTTTCTTGTGAAAAGAGCTTTTAAGACCTACTCTCTTAGCAGCTTTCAGGTATACAATACAGTATTTTCACCTATAGTCACTGTGCTGTGCTTTACATCTCTATGGTTTACTTATTTCATAGCTGAAATTTTGTTTCTTTTGACCTTCTTCATCCATTTTGCCCACCTTGCACCCTGCCTCCCCAGCAGCTGCGAATCTAGAATGTTATTTTTATTTTTTAAAGAATAACTGATAGAAAAATTATTATTCAGGCTTGGCTGTCTGGTAGACGTTTCCTTGAAATGAATGAAGTAAGCCTGTTACTTAAAGGAAAATAGCTAGCAGCATTTATTACTGATGATAATTTGAATTTTCAAGCAGAAATTAGAATTTTGGAAAACATTTCTCTGTTTAGATTCTTAGTGATATTCAGTTCAGTTCAGTTCAGCCGCTCAGTTGTGTCTGACTCTTTTCAACCCCATGAACCGCAGCATGCCAGGCCTCCCTGTCCATCACCAACTCCTGGAGTCCACCCAAACCCANGGAGGGCATGGCAACCCACTCTGGTATTCTTGCCTGGAGAATCCCATGGACAGAGGAGCCTGGCAGGCTATAGCCCATGGGGTCGCAGAGAGTCAGATTGGACTGAGGTGACTTAGCACAGCACAGTAATTGATAATTAGCGGGTCGGCACCCAAGCCCAGCCTTGCATTTGATGTCAGGTGTAGGTTGAGTTTTGCTTTCACAAAACTCAAATAGCACACGCAACTTAATCAGGAAATCCCCTGACACATACATAACTAAGAGCTAAAGTATGGGACTTGTCTACAGGCTCCCTGGGGGTTCAGAGGAAAGAGACCAGTGATCATGTGTGGACCTGGGGCAAAGTGGATGGGAGCCTGGCCTGAGCCTTGAGAGCTGTATCGGGCTGGGACAGGAGGTGAGGGACATCTAAGGTGGCCGCGCCTGGGACAGGATTGTCATGCCCCCGGCCCCCAAAGTACTGAATGAATGGAAGTGTGTGAACAAAAGGCAAAGACTGCAAACCTGGGACTTCCCTGAAGGTCCAGTGGTTAAAACTCTGTGCTTCAATGCAGGGGGTGAACTAAGAGTTCACATGCTGTGATGTCAAATCAACCAACCAACAGAAACAACAACAACAAAAATCAAAGACCACAGACCATTTTGTGGGAGGATGGGTGGAGTCCTTCATTGTTGCCTTTGATGGGTGTTGATGTCAGAATGGAGAAGTCCCCCTGAGCAGGAGCTTAAAAACTAGGGAAGGACTTTGGGCTGAAGTGGTAGATTACGAGCAGGGAAGCAGACAGTGAAAGCAGTGGTAAGATCAATTCAGGTAGATTAGGAATCATTTAGTAGGAGGAAGCTGGGCTGCAGAGAAGTTGGCCAAGTGTCTGTGCCAGGAACTCTGATGAGAGGCCAGGAAAGCTGGGTTGGAGGTGTGAGCAGCCAAGCTCAAGCAGAGACAGCAGTGGGCATGGGACTTATGGCTCCACGAGATCTTTGGAGAATGGTGTGAAAGAAGAGACGATCCCAAGACTGGCTCTTAAATGTCTGCAAACTGGTAGTAACTCTACTACACAGGAAAACAGAGAGAGAGTAGGTAGGATGAGCTCAGGGGAAAACGTGTTGGTTAGTTTCCAGTCAGTGATGATATCCGAAAGCAGAAAGGCCCAATGAGTATTTGGACATTCAAAGGTTCTGAAGTCATTTACAGTGAGCAAAAGCAATGAAATGGATGAGGCCTGTGAGGGATCAGTACAAACAGAAAAAACTAGAAAACTAAAGACTGTCTTGGGTAATGTACAAATTTAAAATATGAAAATACTCCAAGAATACATGAACCTAAACAAAATTAGTTGTCATTGCCAGGCAGGGCTGCATTATGACTTTCGTGGCTCCAGAAGTGCTGTGGGCATTTTTGCCTTTGTGGTCTCCTTCCTCCAATTAAAAAAAAAAAAATTAAATCCTGCAACTGTAATGGTATAAAGACAAGTATAATCTAGACTGAATTATTTTACAGCTACTGTTGTATTATTTCTCTCTTCTGATTATATATATATATTTTTTTTTTTTTTTTTTCTCTTCTGATTTTAGTCTACGGCCATAATGCACCGATTTCATCTGATCTCGGAAGCTAAGCAGGGTCGGGTCCGGTTAGTACTTGGATGGGAGACCGCCTGGGAATACCAGGTGCTGTAGGCTTGGGCTTCCCTGGTGGCTCNTTTTTTTTTTTTTTCTCTTCTGATTTTAGTCTACGGCCATAATGCACCGATTTCATCTGATCTCGGAAGCTAAGCAGGGTCGGGTCCGGTTAGTACTTGGATGGGAGACCGCCTGGGAATACCAGGTGCTGTAGGCTTGGGCTTCCCTGGTGGCTCAGAGGTTAAAGTGTCTGCCTGGAATGCAGGAGACCTGGGTTCGATCCCTGGGTCAGGAAGATCCCCTATAGCACAGGGAACTCTGTTCAATATTCTGTAATAAACTATATGGAAAAAGAATCTGAGAAAGAATGGATACATGTATATGTAAAACTGAATCACTTTGCTGTACACATGAAACTAACACAACACTGTAAATCATCTAGTCTCTGACTTAAAATTAAAAAAAGAAATCAAGATTAAAATATATTCATGGGTCCCTAAAAGTGTCATGAACATAAGGTTAAATTAACACTACTTTTGGTTGATTTGTAAAGATCAAAATCTACTCATTCTTTTCCTAGTGTAAATTACATTTTTCTTTCCCCTTTACATTTTTAAAGATCCTTTCAGCTCTCTACATCTGTGTCAGAACCACGAAGCCATTCTAGAATCTCATCGTAAATGTTCACCAAGGATTGGTTATCTGGTGACATATGTATAATATGTATAAGTGTTGAGCTCACATGTGCATTCACTCATCTTTTTCTCTCTTGCAAAGAAGTATATTCTATAAATGGAATAAAACTCAATATTAAAAACAAAGAAATCAATAAATGTACAACGAAAACAGAAATTTGGAACACAAAACTAGTATCTCAAAATGAACACATTGTATGTTCACAACCAGGAATTCTTCAGTTGGGTTTGCAGTAATATTTAGTCATTGATAATGTATTTCTCTGTTGTTGTCTATATACCCCAACCAGGTTGAGTTTCTGAAAAGCCTTAATGTCAGATTATGGAGCATGTGTAGATCATTAAAAAGCCTTCTATAATATTAAGAAAATAAAGTAATAAAATTAAAATGCTTAATTCCCAAATAGTAAGTTTATTTATTTATTTATATTTATTTTTTATTTGGCTGCGCTGGGTCTTAGTTGCAGTATGTGAGATCTAGTTCCCTGACCAGGGATCAAACCCGGGCCCCCTGCATTGGGAGCAAAGAATCTTAGCCACCAGACCACCAGAGAAGTCCCCCAAAATAGTAAGTTTATTTGAAGAATATTTTGGGGGCTGAAAACTTCTTGAGATGTTTGTGGTGAGGCATCTTGAAACAAAATCTGTGGTAGGACTGTGTCAGCTTGGGGCTCTGGAGTATGCATCTCATTGCTGGAAGATGACTGGTATTTGCTTACTAGCCCTTCGGTGCAGTTGATGTCCTGGGTCCTACTCCTGCATGCAATGACAGAATCTGCTCCCTGCTTCCCAATGATCATCCTCCTTTCTTTCTTGGTAATAGAGGACTCATTTTCAGCTGTGCTCCTTGCCTTAGTCATTGATCACCAACCCATACCTTATTCTTGGGCACCAGTCTCCCTGCCAGTTATTTACAAAGCCATGTGCTCGAGTTCTGGTCATTGGCAAGTAGAAATGTTATGTGTCACTTATGATTCTGACCTTCAGAAGCTTCCCTTGCCAGTTCATGCTCTTCCCTGCTTCTAGAACTTGATGAAAACAAGTGAGAAGAATTTGGAAGGAAAGTGTTAAAGATGGCAGAGGCACAAGCCAGAAGAAAATTTGGGTCCCTCAATCACTGCCTGGGAGAGGAATAATCTACAAGTACCTTACTGAAACAGACATCAGAAGCAGGAGACCCTATTTCCCAGCTCCACACACTGAGCATAGCCAGGTAACTAAGTTCTGAGCAATGAGATGTAAGCTAAATGATTTCTGTATGACTTTGCAGGAGGCTGCTTAAAGGAAGCTGATTTTAACAGGAAGGGGAACATTTTGTCTTCCTTTGTTTTCCTTCTGTTGCTGTCTAGAACTCAGACATAATGGCAGGAATTCCATTGGCCGTCTTGTCACCTTGCAAACAGAAATCATTCACCAAGAAAACGGAGCAGAGCGATTAGATTCCTGATGGACGTGGAGCTGCTCAGCCAAGCTGTGGACCCCAACCCCTCTCACAACACTTTCATGGTAGAGAAATCTCTTTCTTGTTTAAACTACTCTTTTATCTGAGGTCTGATGTATTAAGTTTTTTTTTTTTTAATGGACCATGCTTTTGGTGTCAAATCTTTGCCTAACTTTAGCCCTCAAAATATTTTTCTATAAGTTTTAAGATTTATGTTTTATATTTGTTCGTGATCCTTTTTGAGTCCATTTTTGTCTAAGGTGTTGAGGTTAAGGTTGAGGTTCATTTTTTTTGGGGGGGGACAATTTTTTTTCTCAGTTGCTCCAGGACAATTTGTTGAAAAGTCTATCGTCCCTTCATTGAATTATTTTTGCACTGTTGTGGAAAATGATTTGGACATATTTGTGTGGGTCCTCTTTGCTGGTTTACAGACCTAAGTGTCTCTCTCTCCATTAATACCGCACTGATAGTTAGTAGACTTCATGGAAAGTGATGTTTCACCATTTATTCTTATTTTTCAAGATTGTTTTAGGCATTCAAGGTCCTGTGCCTTTCTGTAAAAATTTAAGANTCTGTCCCTGTCTCTTATACACATCTTTCATTGAATTATTTTTGCACTGTTGTGGAAAATGATTTGGACATATTTGTGTGGGTCCTCTTTGCTGGTTTACAGACCTAAGTGTCTCTCTCTCCATTAATACCGCACTGATAGTTAGTAGACTTCATGGAAAGTGATGTTTCACCATTTATTCTTATTTTTCAAGATTGTTTTAGGCATTCAAGGTCCTGTGCCTTTCTGTAAAAATTTAAGAAAAAGCTTGTGTATGTCTACCAAAAAACCTTACTGCAATTTTGATAGAAACGGAATTAACCCTATAGATCAATTTAGGGAGAATTGAGGTCATTACTATGTTGAGTCTTTCAAACCATGAGCACAATATGTCTAAGTCTTCTTTGACTTATTCATCTCTTTTTGTAATCTTCAGCATACAGTTTCTGTACATATTTTGTTAAATTTATACCTAAGTATTTAATTTTCTTTGGAATGATTGTAAAGATGTATTATATTCTAATTTTAATTTCCAACTGTTTATTGTTCATATGTAGAAATGTGATTGATTTTTGTATCCTGCAAGTTTATGAAATTCTCTTATTAGTTCTAGGAGTTTTATTGAAATATTTCTTGGGATTTTCTTCATCAACATTCATATCAACTTCAAATAACAGTTTTCTCTCTTCCTTTTTGATCTGCTCTCTATTCAAAAATAACTCAGCCAAATAGACTTTTTTCTGCTGAAACTATGTGTGAAAATAGAAAACTTTCACTATAAAACTTCTTGTTTTGTTTATTTTTAATCTACATCTGTTTCTCACCTTTATCCCTGAAAGAAGGATTCAGGAGTTATAGGAACTGTTCCTGGACAACTTTGTTTCATTTATTGCTAAGTTGGTTACTAGTGGCAAAGCACTCAGAAATTCTACAAAAGAAACTGCAAGGTGAACTCTAATTTTAAAGTTACTTTAAAAGCAGAGGTTAATTTTGTAGTTCTTTAGTCAGAATTTCACAGCAATTTACATTATTTTCACATAGTGTCACGGGCATCTGTTGCTTTTGCCTGCTGACATCCATTTCTTCGTGCCATAGGAGAACCCAAGTATTCTTTTTGGAAACAACCTCCCTGACTCTCAGTCCTTGGTGGGGCTTATTCCCCTTCAGCCACAAGACGGGTGTGCTCCAAGTCTGACGGATGAGAATGTGAACCAGACTTTGTGCTTCAGGAATGAGGGTGTGTTGTAAGCTAAGCCTATGGAAGCCAAGCCTGTTGGCCCCTGGAGCTGTGCTAGAAGGGTTGGGAAAGAGAAACTCTCCTTTTGGGTAGTTAAATCAAGATAAGTTTAGCCTAGAGCTTCTGGTGAGAAAGATGGGGTGAATGAAAGCAAGAGAGAGGAAAGCAAAGTTGAAGCCCCGAGACATATTCCTGAAGACTTTATGTGAAGGTCTAGGACTCGTTACACCTGAAAGTCTACTCCTGCATTTTTCTGTGGACATGAACTCTGCCTTTTATTTAAGTTGTATTCCAGTCATTTGCGGCTGACAGTCTTAACCATAGACTGAATTTCTTATTAAATTACTGGGATATCGAGTTTTTGTCTTGTTTTTGGCCACACGGTTGTGAGATCCCAGGTTTCCGATCGGGGGTTGAACCAGGGCCATGGCAGTGAAAGCACCTAATCCCAACCACGAGACCTCCGGGAAACCCCCAGTATATAGAGATTTTTAAAAATTCCTTCATGAAACTTTTCTAGTTGGTAGGAAGATGGCTATTTCTCCCCAAAGGCTCTCTTATGACCTATATTTGTTTACTTTCACCCGTATACAACCTAAAAAATTTTTTTAATGTACTTCTCGGGACTTCCCTGCTGGTCCAGTGGCTAAGATTCCAAGCTTGCAATGCAGAGGGCCTGGGGTTTGATCCCTGGTTGGGGGAACTAGATTCACATGCCACAGCTAAAGTTCTCATGCTGCAATTAGAGATCTTGCAGTGGCTTAACTAAGACCCAGTGTAGCCAAATAAATAAATAGTAAAAAAAAAAAAAAAAAGTACTTCTTGAGTTGCCAGAAAGTTCTTACACACTTGTTCTTGCAACTCATATTAAGTAGTAGGGACTGTGATGAACATGTTTTTATAACACCCAGCAAAGTGTCACTTGCTGTAAGAAACTTATACACAATTTCCAATGGCAAGAAAAGATGGCCATTCTTCCTACAGTTTTGTGGAGAAACCTTCCTGCCTCTCCCCTCAGGGTAACCAGGAAAGCCTGTTTTTGCACAGCCATCCTTTTCCAGGAAGACTGGCTCCTTTGGGGACCAATACCTTTTGCTTGTGGGAGAAGAGTGCTTTTCTTTTCTTATCCTTTCTAAAATAGTTTTGTGCATGCATGCTAAGTCGCTTCAGACGTTGTCTGACTCTGTGACCCTATGGACCATAGCCCGCCAGGCTTCTCTGCCCATAGGATTCTCCAGCTTGCTGCTACTGCTGCTAAGTCGCTTCAGTCGTGTCCAACTCTGTGCGACCCCATAGACTACGGCAGCCCACCAGGCTCCGCTGTCCCTCGGATTCTCCAGGCAAGAACACTGGGGTGGGTTGCCGTTTCCTTCTCCAATGCGTGAAAGTGAAAAGTGAAAGTGAAGTCGCTCAGTTGTGTCCGACTCTTAGCGACTCCATGGACTGCAGCCCACCAGGCTCCTCTGTCCATGGGATTTTCCAGGCAAGAGTACAGGAGTGGGGTGCCATTGCCTTCTCCATCTCCAACTTGAGTCCACCACAATTTCCCATTTATGATGAAACCTGCAGAATATCACATAACATCAACAGAAAAACCCCTGTGTAAGAAAGAGCCATGCTGGAGTGAAGGAGCTCCTGTGTGTGTTACCGCCTCTGCAGAAGGGCTGCAGCGCAGATGCGAGGTACAGAGGGCTGGCTATATAGAGCTCTGCCAGCTGGGACTAGGATTTGCCAACCTGCCTACAGATGCCAGGGGGCACAGCACTACAGGCCGAGCTGGATTCTTTATGAGCGTGTGTTCATTAGTGGGAAACACTTCCTGTGCCAGTGATTGAAATGAAACCTAGATGTGCAGTCTGCTGCCTAAATAAAAGCTTTCACAGGTAGGCCATTCAGACTCAATTAAGAGAAGCCAAACAGGATCCATCAGGGCCATGGCCACAACCCCATCGCTGAGAATGAGCAGTGAGTGGTCCAAATGGATGGGGGGGCGCCAAGTGACACCTAATTTACAGCAGGAGCTCAGCCCTTTTATGCTCTTTGCCGCTTCACTGGAACAAGGAGAAAAAGACATTAGGATGAAGGCTAATGTGCTGTGGACACATAAAGATGAAAGAGAGAGGGGTGCATGAAATGTCACTTACTTGAAGGTCTGCTTTAGGCTTTTCTGTCCTCTTACCCCCGAAAACACATTTCACAGAGTTTTAACCATCTGTGGTCCACTCCAGAGCTCAAGACACCTAGACTTTTCTGGTTTCCTGTCGACCCCAGACATAGGAAACTGCAGCCTGCCATTCAAAGGGAAATAACAAGTGTCTTCTTACTGTCTCTGCTGAGAAAAGATATGGATGCAGCAAACTCCTGTGTTCTGGTAGAATGGGCCTTTTCAAAGGTGAGTTGGGGACTTCCCTGCGCTCCCATACAAGGGATTTGTGTTCCATCCTTGGCCAGGGGACTAGTTCCTGCATTCCACAACTAAGACCTGGGGCAGCCAAATAAATACATAAATATTTTAATAATAAATAAATAAAAATAAATAAAATCCTTTCAAAAAGATATGTTGCAGTCCTTAATCCCAGGACCTGTGAAAGTCCCAGGTTCCTGGAGACACAATCAGCTGAAGGTGAGATGAGATGGAAACTGGATGGGCCTGATCCGGTGTGGCTGGTGTCTGCACGAGAAGAGAAGAGACACGAGGAGAGCACTTGTGATGTCAGAAACAGGGACTGGGGTGATGTGTCCACAAGGTAGAAGAACCTCAAATGTTGCCAGCAACACCAGAAGCCGAGAGAAAGGCAGGGGGCAGATTCTCCCCTAGAGCCTTCAGAGAGAGCGTAGCCCTGCTGACACCTTGACTTAGGCCTTCTAGAATCCAGAACCGTGAGAATAAATTTCCGCTGCTTTGAGCCACTCTCTTTGGTAGCAATCTGGTAACGGCAGCCTTAGGAACCGAATACACCCGACTAAAGAGCAAGTGTGTGAAAAGGTCCCCATAGATCTGTCCCAAGTAGTCATAATGAAAGATGCCTCTTTCCCCAAAGGAGGTGAAGTTCACCAAGCACTTGAGAGGCTCCCTAGATGCGGCTGCACGTGTGAGGCCCCACTCCTGGGACTGGGGGTGCCTTAGGGCAGGAACCATGTCTGTTCTCTTTTGCGTCCCTCATTCTGTGCCTGAAAACCACAAGGGCTCAATGCATGTTGAAAATATGACCAAATCAGTGGGAGAATGTATGTCAGATGAGTGATTCACATTATTTCACACTATCACTTACGTGTCATCATCTTCCATTAATACATGGACTTCCCTGTTGACTCAGATGGTAAAGAATCCACTGCAATGCAGGAGCCCCAGATTCGATCCCTAAGTTGGGGAGATTCCCATCTAGAAGCAAATGGCCACCCGCTCCAGTATTCTTGCCTGGAGAATTCCATGGACAGAGGGGCCTGCTGGGCTCCACCATGAGGTCACAAAGAGTCATGACTGAGTGACGAACACTGACTGACTGACTGACTGACTGACTGCATTAATTGATAGGTAACAGGCAGGACTGAAGCTCCAATACTTTGGTCACCTGATGCGAAGAGCAGACTCATTAGAAAAGACCCTGATGCTAGGAAAGATTGAAAGCGGGAGGAGAAAGGGATGACAGAGAATGAGATGGTTGGATGACATCACTCAATGGACATGAGTTTGAGCAAACTCCAGGAGATAATGAAGGACAGGGAAGACTGATGTGCTACGCTCCATGGGGTCTCAAAGAGTTGGACGTGACTGGACAACTGAACAACAACAAGAAACCTGCCGGACTTCCCCAGTGGCTAAGACTTACCTGCTAATTCAGGGGGTTCAATCCCTGGTTGGGGAGCTGAGATCCCACATGCCTCAGGGTCAAAAAACCAAAACATAAAATAGATACAGTATAGTAGCAAATTCAATAAAGTCTCAAAAACTGTCCACATTAAAAAAAAATCTTTTTTAAAAATATGTAACTGACAAAGAAATCAGATCCAGTACCTTCATTGGGGGAATCCACTCTCGGACTCTGTAAGACATGACCTTGGGTTTCTAATTTGGTCCTTGGAGCCCCTCAGGGGCAAATGTGATCAGTTACATCTTTCTTTCCAACTGGAAATCCCCCTGATATTGTTATTCTGCTACTCAGATGTGGCTACGATTTTTAAACTTTCAGGGCAAAATCTGTTATTCTCCATTTAAAATCAGCCCACTTAAAATGATAACTCTTTTGTGCATGAGTTCATCTTAAATACCTCCTGAAGCTCTAGGTAAAGGGTGCTCTCACCAGCAACAACCACTCAGTGAAATAATATCAGATGTAAAATCAGCCACATGGGTCTCTTGGCGGGAAATAGAACCTGTGGGAGTTTTCATTTGCTGAAACCCTGGAACTGAGGCATCTTTTAGTGCGGAGTGTGAAAGTATTTTATAAACTGTATAGGGCTGTAAAGAAGCTAGTCATTATGCTTACTATTTTTCCTATTCCATATTCTTGACTGAATAACAAACCCAAAGACTTAGTAACCAACTTTATACTTCTTTGGACTGCAATTTCTTTATCCAAATGAGGGATTTATTGTTACTATCCCAAGGCTTCAGCTAAATTCATTGTTCCCTTTGATTTTATGATTTATCAGCAGGGATATGTATAGCCTAAGTTCCTGAAATGTGTGGGAATATATCTGATGACTTGATTGGTATATAATATTAAATTGTTTTGCATATGTTTTTCAGAATAGATTTTGTGTAATGTAGAAGACAAAGTTTTTATTTTTTTAATTTATCTTATTTATTATTATTATTATTTTTCCCTACCACACCCCACAGCATGTGGGATCTTAGTTCCCTGACCAAGGATTGAATTCATGCCCCCTACAGTGGAAGTGCCAAGTCTTAGCCACTGGACTACCAGGGAAGTTTGACAAGGTTTTGGAAAAATGTAGAAAAATAGGAAATAAGGAAGTATAATGAGAAGGATTTAAGAAAATATAACCATTATAATAATTAAATCTCAACTTACCTAAAAAGGAGAAGAGCATATTCATGATTAACATGGGTATATTTCTTGCTATGGCAAAGATAATTTTTAGGAAAAAAGAAAAGCAAAAGCTGCCTTTAGATACAATTAGAAATCCTACATGCCTTTTAAATGGAAACAGCCAAACAATTTTTCACTGCATAAAAGAAAAAGCTGAAATAACCCTAACTTCAAGTTACAATTGCACAAAACAAACACCATATTAAAAGATGACCATTATAGTGTTTCTTGGAACCAACAACTTTTTCTGTAACTAAAATGTCTTTTGTTATTTCTGAAGACTGCTAGAAGGCTGGGATGAGTGGGTAGAAATACAGGGTCAGGAAGTAATCTACAATTTTTAATCTAATGTAATCCATGTTTCTTGCATATAATTATTTGCTTTTTTGAGACAATAGGCTTTTGATTTTAGCGTGTGTCAAGCCTTGAAATCCCCTCTCCACAGAGAAATTCCTGATTCTACATACGGTGGATCAGAGTACCCTTGAGCCACACGTCAGTGTTCCTTAAATGTGGGCCAAGCAACACGGACGCTAGATAATAGAAGAGCAACTCAGATGAGGGCCCCTGAGACACAGGGAAGTATGATAAGCAGGATGGATTTTAGGATCCATCTCTAAAAGATAAATATGCTTTTCTCCTTTTTAGATAATTTGAGATTTAATTATTTTAATGGATGTATTTTGTTAAGTCCTTCTCATTATACTTCCTTATTTCCTACTTTCCTGCCTTTCTAAAAATGGCAAATAGGCTGGTCTGAGCTAAAGGAAACGAGGCAATAAGGCAAAAACAAACTAAAAACCAAAAACCTGTCATTTCTTTCCATAACTTCCTTTAGGTCTTAGTCCTATGTTTTAAAAAGAGTTTTTAAAAATATTTTAAGAAATATGTAACAAGAGCTGTAAAAGTGCTTATCTCTCTTGCACTAGTAATTCTGCTTCTAGATATTTATCTCAATAATTATAACTGTGTAATCAGAAGTGATGGATGAATAAGCCTGTTTACTGAAGCCTTACTTATAGGAAAAGTGGGAAACAAACTCAGTGTACAAAAATAAGAAAACGGTTAAACAAGTCATAGTCCATTCATCTGATGGAATGATGTGTAGATGTTTAAAAGTCACATGGTTAGAAAGGGTTGTTGAGAAAGGAAAATGCCCAATCTGTTGAGTGAGATAGGCAGATTCACAATCAAATATTTCACATGGTTATAATTTTACCGAAGATGAGATGGCTGGATGGCATCACGGACTCAATGGACATGAGTCTGAGTGAACTCCAAGAGATGGTGATGAACAGGGAGGCCTGGCGTGCTGCAATTCATGGGGTTGCAAAGAGTCGGACACGACTGAGTGACTGAACTGAACTGATAATTTTAAATATATATTATGTCTCTCTCTCTCTACACACACACACACACACACACACACACACACACACACACATGCCTATACAGAAAAAAAAATCAGAACTACACCAAAGTGTTAACTCACTGTCTCTAAGCATCAGAATTATAAGATTACAGGTGATTTTTTCCAGTTATTTATATTTGGCAGTATTTTAAGAATTTTCTGCAACAAACCTGTATTGCTTTTAATGTCAGAAATATTAATTTAAGGTTCTGTTATTCGTATACATTCTTTTAAAATGACAAATGTCCTCCTGCCAAATCAAAAATGTGGACACCATGTTTGGCTTTTAAGTAGGGAGGTGCAGAGTTATGACTAAACACTCTATTTTCACACATTAATGACTCAGTCAACGAACAGATATTTACAGTAAGTCCCCTAAGTACCAACTTCCAAGTTGGGAGTTTTCAAAGATGGGAACATGAGTTGTTATATCCAATCACATAAGTTAGTTCAAATTTCTGGCGCACATTGTCACATGTATGCATCCTCTACAAATGATTGTGCGTATGTGTACTTTTCTGTACAATTCTGTACAGAATACAGTAGTATCTTTATTTCAAGCCCAGGATGTGTAGTACTAAGTTGTTTCAGTTGTGTCCTACTCTTTGCGACCCTGTGGACAGTAGTTTGACAGGCTCCTCTGTCCATGGGATTCTCCAGGCAAGAACACTGGAGTGGGTAGCCTTCCCTTCTCCATCGGATCTTCCCAACCCAGGGATCGAACCCGAGTCTCCTGCATTGCAGACAAATTCTTTACCATGGGAACCACCAGGGAAGAACAAGATGTTCCTAAAGTGTGGGCAAATTTACCCAAGCAAACTGCGAGGAGACTAACTAAGCCTTGCCCAAGCATCTAAGACCCAGGCTCAGCTTCTCAGCTCAGTCTCCACAAAGCATGGAGGCAGAGTTTCTACAGTTTCCCATCCTAATCTCACAGATATCTTGTCTTCTGCTGTTCTGTCTCAGAAGGAAGTTGTGCTGGTCCATGAAGCTTGGCTTTTTATATAGTTGTACAGCTCAGGGCTTTCTTAGCATCCTGTTTCAACACTGACTGCTTGATAGGTTGATCAGTGGTTTCTGTATTTCTCCATATGTTAGCTTGACAGGCTGATAATTTCCAAAGTCAATCCCCTCTCCTTTCTCTTTCTTTCTCTCTCCTCATCTTTCTCCAATTTACACATTTCTATTTTCCAGTTGCATTTTCTAAGTACCTCAAAATAGAGGAAGTGGGGCCTCTGGGCTCCCTCAGTCCAATCCCTGCACAATCAACCCCTCAGGGCTTCCTCGCTCCTTACATCGTGGAGGATGGAGCGGGGGCTTGCTGCTTCATGAAGGGTGACCTGTGTTTGAGACCCACTGACAAGGGCATGTATAGTTTGTTTACAGAGTGCCCCCCACTGCAAAGGGTGGGCCTGACTGTAAACTTAAAAAAAAAAATTTTGGTTGCTCCACGTTGCATGTGGGATCTTAGTTCCCTGGCCAAGGATTGAAACTATGCCCCCTTCCTTGGGAGCATAGAGTCTTAACCACTGGATTGCCAGGGAAATCCCCCGACTGTAAACCTTTTACTCCCTGCTATAGAAAGCCTCTTGGTGAACAGAGAAGCATCTAAGCAGGTGGTTTTCTGATGCAGAAGCCTCCGGGCATGTATGTTCTTCCCACATCCTTTCCCAGGCCCTGATGTGTGGATTTCACCGAGTCACTCAGGGAAAATGGGTACCAGTCAGCAAATAGCAACAGTGCACCCTGGGATTTCACTGCACATCCCAGGTCTTGAGTCACTGACCGAGATAACCATTTAAACCTCACTGGGAGATAGCACAGCCCAGTGGTTATTAAGCGCCCTTGGTTCAAATCCCAACTCTGTTGTTTGCAAGTTTCTTGCTTTTCAGAAAGTTTACTTAAATTCCTCAAGCCTCAGTTTCCTCATGGGAGTATGGACACGCAATAGCAAAGTGTTGCCCTTTGACCTATTGCCCTGCTTATAGAATGCACTCAAGTAGAGGGCAGCTCTTACAGTTTTTATACATTCCATAGACGACAGTGTTCCTCATACAAGGTGTGTGCTTTTGTGAACATATCTATATTGTATGTGGAAGAAAGGAGGATGCAACAGATAAGGCTTGCTTTCAGAGTTGCTGTAGTTGAACTTCTTCCTCTCAGGAAAATATGAATGTGTCAACAGTTCTTATATATCATATGAGGAGGAGACTTGGATTTTTCTTTCTATTTTTCATCAGTTGAAAGAAAACATTTCCTGGTCTGTTTGTGAGTGAAGTTAAAAGTAAAAATCAATGGAACAGTGAAATTTGGTTCATTTAACCCTCTTTTTCCTCCTACTGCCCTGGCAATGTAACGTTCATTCTGATGTTTGCCAGCTATCTGTATTTTTTGTTGCTTGGGTTTGTTTCTTCTCCTTTTGAGTAGCAGTATCTTTAACAGTGGCTTCCCTGGTGGTTCAGAGGTTAAAGCGTCTGCCTCCAATGCAGGAGACCCGGGTTTGATTCCTGGGTCAGGAAGATCCCTGGAGAAGGAAATGGCAATCCACTCCAGTATTCTTGCCTGGAGAATCCCATGGACGGAGAAGCCTAGTAGGTTACAGTCCACGGGGTCGCAAAGAGTCGGACACGACTGAGCGACTTCACCACCACCACCATCTTTAACAGTATTTCAACTGTCCAGAAATGGAAAAAGCTAAAACTCTTAAAGGATATGAACTAATACTAATCACATAATATGTAATAAAATCTGAGCTTTCTTTGAGAAAGTAGCCATTCTGGAGAATGGAGTTCTAGGCCATTGAAAATTTGTACTTTGAAGCACTAAAAAAAAAGAAAGAAAGAAAAACAGGAGAAAAAAAGAAAGGGAGAGAGGAAAGAAGAAAAGACATTTGGCGTAAGAAAGTTCCTAAATTGTAATTCAACCTCTCTTGTTTTCTGGAAAAGTCTGAGAGACTGTGTTTAACATCTTTTTTTTCTTTCTGTGGTCTTGATGTCATCAGGCACGTGTGCGTTCTCAGTTGCTGTTGTGTCTGACTCTTTGCGACCCCATAGACTCCTTTGCGATCCCACCAGGCTCCTCTGCCCATGGGATTCTCCAGGCAAGAATACTGAAGTGGTTTGCCATACCCTCCTCCAGGGGATCTTCCCCACCCAGTGACTGAACCCACATCTCCTGTGTTTCCTGCATTGCAGACGGATTCTTCACCCACTGAGTCACCTGGGAAACCCCTTTACGTCATCATAATAAGAAGCAATTCTAATGTTATTGTATAATAAAATCATGTGTTTAGGCAATTGAGAGAGATGAGGATATTTGTGGGCACATGACAAGTCTCCATTTTCCTGGGCCTTTTTTATTTCTTCAGTCTGCTTTTTCACTTTTCTACTTCCCCCCTTTAGGGTGTCAGCAGTTTCTTCTCATTAGCATGTATGTCTATAGCAAGGCCTCTTCCTACTTCTAATTTTCTATTTCTAAAGTGAGCTGGGCATGAAAGTGAGAAGATCACAATTATGGCTGTGTGTACAATAAACTTTACTTTTTGAGTCTGAGCCTAACAATTATTTCTTCTATGAGCAAATATAAGAAAAAATATTTTTCAAGTTTTGTTCTAATTTAAAAAATTCCTTGTTTCTAAACTATTTTCTGCATAATTGAGGTGATGCAATGACTCAGTTCTATGTAAATAAAAAACATGTGAAGTACTATTGATCTACCTACTTCCACCCCTGTCAGTTGCATGAGACTGAAGTGAAGTGAAAGTTCCTCAGTCGTGTCCAACTCTCTGCAACTCTCTGTATAGTCCATGGAATTCTCTAGGCCAGAATACTGGAGTGGGTAGCCTTTCCCTTCTACAGAA
>SJYV01000499.1:17198-56786 GCA_006410875.1 Neotragus pygmaeus | reverse complement strand
TGTGTGTGTGTGTGTGTGTGTGTGTGTGTGTGTGTGTACTCACATGAACCTGCATAGAGATATGATCAGTATGACTCCATGAACCATTGCTGTCAATTGAAAACATTTGCCCTTTAACCTACGATTGAATAATGACCAGTATGTTTTTGAAAAATGTGACACTAGTATTAATTTTGATCTTTGGTTGAAATTGCCTATTTAGAAATAAACTCAGTATTGCAAATGATAATCTTTCTGGTTTCTACATTATACATCACTCCCTTTTTGAGAAATTTTACTTCTTGAAGAAATGCAAAGTCTATTTAGGAGTCCAGGTTTTGCCATACTACTTACAGATGTCTGTTGTATGTGAAGAAATCCTAAAGTCAAATTAAAATGAAGATTTTTTCTGGTTACCTTTGACAGATAATCTGTAATTAAGATTAAATATGAAATGAAAATGATAATTAGATATTCCTTTTCGTTTCAGTTAAGCAGACATGTGATGGATTGATTTAGCATGTTTCACAGACAGTGGTAAAAAGCTATATACTGGGCTGGCCAAAAATTCGTTCAGATTTTTCCATGGGATTTTATGGAAGAACTCAAATGAACTTTTTGGTCAATTCAATATTTGCTTTTTAGCAAGAAATATAGAACTTGTTAACAATTGCTATATTACTAGGAAATGGAAACATGAGTAAATATGCTAGGAAGTCCAGCATTGAAATTTCTGTAGCTTTGAATAATCATTTACATTTCTTCTGCTGGACTGATGTGTTTCTAAGGCATGCAAGAGCCATTAAAATATTCCAGTTTTTACTTTCTGTGTTAGCATGTTTGCATAGTAAACTTAGTTATTTCAAGCTGTCTTGTTTTATGGTTGACACTATCAAACTATATTTATCATTATTATAACTTGGTCCTTAGCACTCATACTGTGAAGCTTGGTAATAATAAGTATTTGGTTACCTCACAATTTTAGTGCAAGCACCAGACTCTGGAGACTAATGGCTATAATGTTTGTTAAACTGTATTTTATGGACTGAAATTGTGCCCTCTCCCCGCCCCCCTGCCAAAGATATATTGATTCCTTAACCATCAGCACTTCAGAATGTGACATTATATGGAAACAAGGTCTTTACAAAGATAATCAGTTTAGAAAGAAAGTGAAATCGCTCAGTCGTATCCAACTCTTTGCAACCCCATGGACTGTGGCCCACCAGGCTCCTCTGTCCATGGGATTCTCCAGGGAAGAGTACTGGAGTGGGTTGCCATTTCCTTCTCCAAAGAGGTCATTAGAGTGGGCCTAATTCAAAAGACCCTGATGCTGGGAAAGATTGGGGGCAGGAGGAGACGGGGACGACAGAGGATGAGATGGTTGGATGGCATCACCGACACAACGGACCTGGGTTTGGGTGGACTCTGGGAGTTGGTGATGGACAGGGAGGCCTGGCGTGCTGTGGTTCATGGGGTTGCAAAGAGTCGGACACGACTGAGCGACTGAACTGAACTGAATCCAATATGACTGGTGTCCTTATGAAAGGGAAAAATTTTGGACATAGAGATATAAGTATCCACGCACACTGAGAGAATACCTCGTGAGTGTAAAGGCGGAGATCACACTGATGCATCTGCAAGAAAAGGGATGCTAAGACTGTCAATAAACCAACAGAAGTCGGGAGAGAAGCACGGTAGATTCTTGCTCATATGTCTCAGGGAGAGCCAAATGTTCCAATACGTTGACCTCGGACATCTAGCTGTGAGAACTATGAGGTAATACATTTTTGTTGTTTAAGTCACCCAGTTTCTGGTATTTTGTTATGGCAGCTCTAGCAAAGTACCAAAGTAATTTTAAACTCTTTATCTTGTAAAACATCTGGGAAAAGTTTGAAAGACAATGTTAAATTCCCTGTATTTTTCAGAGATCTTAGTTGTAGACAGCACACTCCATTCTAGATAATTTATACTGGAAAAAATATGTATTCAGTATAATATCAATAGCACATAGATTGCTTGGAATGTCTAAGCTTCCAGGAATTCCCAACCACACCACAGAATAGGGCTGCTAAGGTGTTGGAGTTCAGAATTTGGCAACTGCCATGTAGTTGCAGCATCCAGCCACACAATCTGCCATGTGCTGTGCTTAGTCTCCCAGTCATGTCTGACTCTTTGCGACCCCTTGGACTGTAGCCCACCAGGCTCCTTGGTCCATGGGGATTCCCCAGGCAAGACTACTGGAGTGGGTTGGCATGCCCTCCTCCAGGGGATCTTCCCAACCCAGGGATCAAATCTAGGTCTCCTACACTGCAGGCAGATTCTTTACCATCAGAGCCACCAGGGGTACACAGCAAAGTAAGATCATTAGGAAACTGCCTGTCACCCCTTATACTTCAGTTGACAAGTGTCTGGTTGTGCAAAATGAATCACATATGGAACTCTGGCTATAAGAGAGTCTAGGAAATACAGCTTTAAAAACAGATACACAATAAATCTTTATGGGACATTATCAACACTGGTTTGTTTTAATCTTAATTATTTATTTATTTTTACGTTAATTTTTAGCAGAGTATAGTTGCTTTACAATGTTGTGTTAATTTCTGCTGTACAACAAAATGAATCAGTTATGTGTGTGAAAGTTTCTCAGTCGTGTCTGACTCTTTGCAGCGCTATGGACTATAGCTTGCCAGGCTCCTCTGTCCATGGATTTCTCCAGGCAAGAATACTGGAATGGATTGCCATACTGTCCTACAGGGGATCTTCCCAACCCAGGGATCAAACCTATGTATGTCTCCTGTGTTTCCTGCATTGCAGGTAGATTCTTTACTGCTGAGCCACCGGTTAAAATAATAAAAAAAGGGGATATATGTATATGCAAATGGATTCCTGGTGGCTCAGCTGGAAAATAATCCGCCTGCACTGTGGGAGACCTGGGTTCGATCCCTGGGTTGGGAAGATTTCCCTGGAGTAGAGGACAGCTACCCACTTCAGTATTCTAGCCTGGAGAATCCCATGGACAGAAGAGCCTGGCAAGTGATAGTCCATTAGGTCGCAAAGAGTTGGACACAACTGAAGTGACTGAGCACACACAGCAGAAGAAATTTGAACCATTCAGTTTTTTACAATTCATCCTCATAACAATCATTCTAATGAATTTATTTTCATTTCTTTCTTTTTTTTTTTTCAGCCATGCCACTTGGCTTGTAGGATCATAGTCACCCAACCAGGAATCAAACCCATGGCCTCGGCAGTGAAAGCATGGAGTCCTAACCACTTGACTGCCAAATGATACTTCATTGTTGTTTTAAATGTCATTGCTCTAATTACTGATGTTGGAAATGCAATTATTAGCTCTTCAGTCATTGTAGATTAGAAGTACATTGAGAAGACCCTGAGTGAACTGGTCAAGAGGATCTATTTCAGTCTATCTCTTTGGCCACCTTCTTTCTCTGTTAAAATTCCAACCATGGCAATAGCATGATCAACACACATTCCTCCTTAACATGATGAAATTGCCTTTCATGCAAGTGAATATTTTCCCAACCTTTCTCACTAAAGGGTGACCCAAACTCTCATCAGCCATGCCTCCATCTTTGGGTTATGTACAATATATTGTGTGAGGTCCGAATGTGATTTCCTTGTGGAATGATCACCTATAATTTAATATATTAATGTATGTTGTTTGTCCTCAGTGTATTCAATAAACAATCTCAAATAGGAGTAGGATGACTTCAGTGAAAGCTTTTGCTCTAAAAATGGGAGAATAGGAGACACAGCACACAGCAGAGAGCAGAGACTCCCTTTACTAGCAACAGAATAAATTCCTTGTTAAACCCAGCTGGCAGCACCTGGTTCTGCTGTTGAGTGACGTTCCCTTCCTCACCTGCTGTCCTTTGTTTCCTTCCTTTACTTTCTGGGGATTCTTTCCTTTTAATTGTGCTCTGTGGCATGATTGAGACAGACGTTGGCAGTACATCTTCTTTGTAGCTGCTGAGATTTTACAGCTCATTTTCTGACTCTGGATTCGGGGGCTTGCAGGTTGCTTTAGGGTTAAATAGCCCAGGCTATTGTTGGCCAGTCTTGCAGTTTCTTGGGCAAAAGATTGCTTCAAAATTGAACTGCAGTTTTGGTCAGGTCATGAGTGAATTAAGAGCAATAGAAATCTTGTGCCGTGTCATATTTAGGCCTGAAGACTTTAATTTGTGACCTGTGCGAATCAGTCACTTCCCCCTCTCTTAAATCGATTCTCTAGCGAATGATGCCAGCTTTGTCAGCAGGGCAGTCACCCTTGTATGAAAGAGTAGTACTCCTGCTAAGGCCCATCTAGTCAAGGCTATGGTTTCTCCAGTGGTCATGTATGGATGTGAAAGTTGGATTATAAAGAAAGCTGAGTATTGAAGAATTGATGCTTTTGAACTGGAGAAGACTTGAGAGTCCCTTGGACTGCAAGGAGATCCAACCAGCCCTGGATGTTCATTGGCAGGACTGATGTTGAAGCTGAAACTCCAATACTTTGGCCACCTGATGCGAAGAGCTGACTCATTTGAAAAGACCCTGATGCTGGGAAAGATTGAGGACAGTAGGAGAAGGGGATAAAAGAGGATGAGATGGTTGGATGGCATCACCGACTCAATGGACATGGGTTTGGGTTGACTCCGGGAGTTGGGGATGGACAGGGAGGTCTGGCGTGCTGTGTTTCATGGAGTCACAGAGTTGGATACAACTGAGCGACGCACTGAACTGAACTATTACAGCAAGAACCACATTCTCTATTCTAAATCATACTCATCAGCTCCCTAAAAACAAATGCACTGATTAGTTTGAGGTGAAAGGGATCTATTAAGGATATACATGTCTCATAGAAACATAGGAAGGATGGAAGAAATAAATATCAGGAAGGAAGACTTTAAATCACTCTGGGGAACTGGCCACCTATGTGGCTGCTGCCTTTGCCACAATCAGGGAACTGAGTGTAAGAATCTGCCAGCATAGCTTCAGACAACTTCCCCTGCAAAACCGTGATGCCCTGCTCCCTGCCTCCTCTGCATTCTGAATGAAAGTTTATAGGAGGACGACTGATTGAGGCAACAGGGATTACATCTAGAATCTCATCTGAGTGGAATCAGGAAATTCCATGGTTTTCATCTATCTAGTCTTTTCCTGCTGGTGTACAGCAGATCCATCCATATTCTGTACAACCTGTGCCTCACTTATCTTTAAGAAGCACATATATGAAAGACAATACTTTTTCTTTTTGTCAAAATGCCTGCAAATATATAAATATTCATCTTATCTCTGCAAAGACATCATTGCATAACTCCCCTTATGGGAGTTCTTTTATATACTAAGTGTGTATGATAGAAATGTGACTAGTAATTTTAATGTCATCATTTCAGTGTAAGTTATCAATGAGGAACAGTATAGAAATACTGCATAATAAAAAAATACCCAAGGAAAAGATATATATGTGTGTGTGTGCATATATATATACACACATATAATGTACATGTGTGTATGTATGTGTATATATGTGCATATGTGTGTGTATCTATCTATCTATCTATCTATCTATAGTAGAATATATAGTTTCAAAATATGCATGTTAGAGTCTAGGATAAACGTAAATATGCTAAATTGTTAGACATCTATCATTTAGTAATGTTGACATGTGTATGGATTCTGGCAAAGATTAGAGAAAATCAGAGGATCTTGGCTGACCTTTTGCTTCTGTCACTTTGTAGTTATTGATTGCATGAAAATCACTGATGCGAAATACTTTGAGATTATTTTCCCATCTCTCATTGAGGAATGGTTTGAGCATAGATGAGATGATACATATCAAGTGTTTTTAGCACCTCAGTTAAATTACCTTATATAAACTGAACCAGTAGTAACAACATATAGGTTGCTTTGAGGTAAACTATGAGAAAGAAGCTGGTAAAGGCACTATCTCATTTTCCACATCAGGTACGATGCAAGCTGAGGGTTCTACCCTAGCTACTTGCCAGATGAATAACTTTTGCCTGGTATCAGAATGTGAATTTAAGTCACTGAAGTGCAAGATACAGGGCGGATGTAAAAAAAGTTCTAGCAGCAGTAATGCCTGTACAATGTAATAGATAATCCTTCAAAAGCCCATGAGTGATGGGAATTACTAGGTAACTTTAAATTGCCAGAGATTAACTGTTAAACCTGATACAGATTGTTTTGGCCCATCAAGTTAAGGGGATAATTTCACATTAAATCTATTCTCCTTTCCTTATGAAATGAAGCCTCACACTGTTTGACACTCTGTCGTTAAGAGTGGTATATACTAGTTAGGTTTCTTAAATGAAATTAAAACTGGTGGTTTCTTTAGTTAGAGAGGGTGATTTTTTAAATTAGACGTATTTTCCACGCTTTACTCAGTGAAGTCTCACACTCTGTGTGGCACCAAATTATCACTTAGCAAATGTTTGTTGATATAGTTAGGGAAGCTGTGTAATGGATGAGTTATTGTTGTTTTAGTCACTCAGTCGTATCCGACTCTGCGAACCCATGGACTATGTAGCCCATTAGGCTACTCTGTCCATGGGATTTTCCACGCAAGAGTACTGAAGTGGGTTGGGTGAGTAGAGACATACTAAAACTGGTCTTAAGGAGGAGGGCTCTGGAGTAAACTAGAACAGTGTTCATATTCTAACTCATTTCATTAATAACTGTGTGACTCTGGGTAAGTCTTTTTTGTATCCAAACCATGGTTTCCTCTTTTGTAAATTGTTGGAATAATAGTATATATTTCAGAGGGTGCTTTGGGAATTAAATTGTGTGATGCAAATAAAACACGTGGCATAGCGTCTTATTCGAAGTCAAGGTTATTGGTTATCTAAAGTGTACTGTATTGCTTATTATTTATAAAGAGCAGTGACAATACAGAGGAAGTGGCTATTACCTGAACCCAGTGGGGGGTGGGGAGGGATTGGTTCAGGAAAGGCTTTTGAGAAAAGATAGCTTTGAAAAGTATTGGCTGAACAGTGTGCCTCTATGTGAGAGTTTGGGGGCTTTGTTAGGTAGGCATGAAGTATTAGAGAATAGGTTGGTCGGGCTGGATATCAAGAAACATGCTGGGGGAAAAATTTGGAAATCTAGGTAGTGGAAGGATGCTGCTGTACATTTTATGTTAGCCAAAGGATATTAAACCATAAAAGGACATGGCTAAATATGCATTTTCAAGAAGCAACTATGGCAGCAGAGTGAGACTTAGAATCAGGGAAATTGAAGTTACTTGGTTAGTTAGTGGTTATGGTAAAGGTTCAGGCTAGAGATAAACTGATGTGCCCCAGTACAGATGGGGATTAAGAGATGCATTCTATTGTATGGAGGTAGCATAGTCAACTGAACTTTTGGCTAAAGCAAAGAGCTAAAGCATCTAGCAGCTTTCCAATGATTCATTTATCTCCTTTATCAGGAGGATGCCTTGGGAGAAAGAAAAGAAGGCAGATGACTTGGTTTGATCTCCTTGTCAACTTACTCTCGAAGTAAATACATGAGTGATCTTTCTAGGAAGAAAAGATATCTAGTGAATGTCTTTACCAAATGACCCTAAGGGATGACTTACAGTGAATAAGTACAAATTCTATATAGGGCATGAATCCCTGGAGGATACCAAATGGGGCTATTCATTTTTCTGAGTATATAAAATATGGAAGATTTATCTGTCCTTGTTTGTGTGGGGAACCCCATAAAACTTCCCTTAAATTCCTCATTGATCATTCTGGGCCTGAGAGTGACTGTTCTGTGTGGGAAGGAAGGAATGAAGGAGTCATTTGGGATGTCCCAGACCACTCTTGGTTTCATCTCTGCTTCTCTGTTCTTTAAATTGTTAGTAAAATTTAATACTCTGATCTGTTTCATGGGAGTCCACTGCAATCATTTGATTGTGTGTCCTTGTTCAAATGTTTTGACCTGTTGGATGTAGAGAAGAGAGACAAAGACATGTAGGGGATGACTCCAGTTGGTAATGGCCATGACTGAGATGGTGCATACTGGAGGAGTGAGGCCCATCCTGAAGAAGATGATCAGACCAGCTTTAGACCTGTTACATTTGAAGTATCTGTAATTTGCAAGTGGAAGTATCTCCAAAAGCAGGTACTAGAGATNGGTAATGGCCGTGACTGAGATGGTACATACTGGAGGAGTGAGGCCCATCCTGAAGATGATCAGACCAGCTTTAGACCTGTTACATTTGAAGTATCTGTAATTTGCAAGTGGAAGTATATCCAAAAGCAGGTACTAGAGATTAGATAAATGGTCAGTTAATTTGGAGAGGAAGAGAACTGTGCTGAGGCTGTTGCAGGAGTAGGTTGATAAAGAGGGGCCTGTTTTCAACATTGTGAAAGGCCAGTGGAACAGTGGAAGTTTCGAGAGAGAGAGGTGGTCGTGGAGTCTATGGGAAAACCAAGTTTTAAGCACAAAAAAAATGAGTTCAACTTTTTTTTATATATATTTTATGGTCTCATTGGGTCTTCATTGCTGTGCATGGGCTTTCTCTAGTTGTGGGGACTGGTGTCTCCTCTTGGTTGTGGTGCATGGACTTCTCATTGCCGTGGCTCCTCTTGTTGCAGAACACGGATCCTAGGGTGTATGGGCTTCAGTAAGAGTGGTGTGTGGGCTCAGGAGTTGTGCTCATGGGCTTAGTCACTCCACAACATGTGGAATCTTCTCTGACCAGGGATCGAACTACGTGCCCTGCATTGGCGGGCAAATTCTTATTTGCTGTATCACTAGGGAATAAGTTTTTAAACAGAACGGTATAAATGCTTCAGAAGGTTGACCATTTATTAAGACTGAAAACATCAATTAGATTTACCAAATTAGGAGCTCATTAGTGATTTTAAAGATAATTAAATAAAATTATAAATCATAGTGGTAACAAATTGCATGTTGGGGATGGGCCCTGATGTGCATGCAGAAGTAGAAAGGGTAGATAATGAGATTCATCCAGGCTTGTGGATTCTTGGTGTGGGTGCTCTGAAGAACAGAGCAGAACTAGTGAAGGATGCTGATACATGAGTAGTTGGTGCAACTAGTTGCTTCCTTCAGGATGCGCAAAGAAATCAGTAAAGCTGTGATAATCTCAGGAACTCGTAATAGCACCTGGGATGTTGCTTAACCTAGAATATTTGTTTCCTACTGAGTTAGAATCTCTGGGGAGTGGTGCCTGAGAATATTCTTTCCAAATTCATGTTTAAGAACTTCCCTAATTATAAACATGTGGGTACTGAGAAAAATGACGGTCTTGCCAAAATAATAAGTTAAAAAGTAGGACAGAAACCTGTTTCATAGAATGCTGATAATTATATTAAAAAAAGATGCAAGTCAGTATTCAGGCATTTAAAAGCCTAGAAGGAAATGCCCTTAGTTATTACTAGGTTGTAGGATTTTTAAATAACTTTTAATTTTATAAACTGTTTACTTCGACCTTATATTTTTATAATTTAAAATAAATTGAAGTTATTAAAATTGGTAGCTAACAAATATTTCTAAGTACTAGGTTATAGATACAGATATGATACTGTCTTAAAATGTTTTTAATAAAGATGGAAGAAAGAACATTAAAAGCATTTTATATCTGAATAAGGGAAATAGAGGGAAAGATAGCTGAGAGCAACATGGAGTAAAAGCAGAACTTTGTGTATGAAAAACAAATTCTATGTAAGACATAATTTTGCTGAGAGTGGCTCACCCTCTAACATGTAAAGGCCATAAATGTTCAGACTCTCAGGTTCTACCCATTGTTTTAATCAAGACCTAAACTGTTCAGTTCAGTTCAGTTGCTCAGTTGTGTCCAACTTTGCGGCCCCACAAGTCTGTGGGCAGGCTTCTCTGTCCTTCACTATCTCCCAGAGCTTGCTCATTGAGTCAGTGATACCATCCAACCATCCCATCCTCTGTTGCCCCCTTCTCCTCCTGAATCAGTACAGTGATGTGGAAGGAACATCAGCCGGAAAGAAGCCTGAGGTCATGAATCCAGCTGAGTTCAGAAAATCTTGAAGGTGATATTAGAGAAATGGCTGAAATCTGCCATGGGTTCCTAGTCACCTGGATGTATATCTGTCAAAGGGTATTCTGAAAAATATTGTGTATAGAAGGGCAGAATATTCCTTGGGAGACTTAAACTAAAGATTTTTTTTTGTGTGTGTTAGACTTTTGACAAAGCTGGTAGTGTACAGTGTATTGTCAGAGCCAAGTGACTGTGTCAAATTCATAAATGTTTATTGAGTAATTTTTATAAGCTAGACTCTTTAATGGAGAAGGTAATGACAATCCACTCCAGTATTCTTGCCTGGAGAATTTCAAGGACAGAGGAGCAACAGTCCACGAGGTCGCAAAGAGTCAGATATGACTGAGCTGCTAACACAGGACTCTCTAAAGAGGGACAGCAAAATGGATATATAATATATATCATCCTTAACCTCAGGGAGTGGATAATAATAGATGGTAGTTTTATACAAGACCAATTAGATCTTTATCCTGAAGAAAATGGCAAATATTAAAGGTATGGTGGCAAAAGAATGCATGAAGGGAGTAAATTACAGCAAAAAGGGCTTTTGGGAGGCAATTGTGAGAGTCCAGGCATGACATGGGTTGAGCTTGAACTGAGCTGATGGTAATGAAATGGAAAAGAGGGGGTGGATATGGAAAACATTGTTCAGAAATCATCCCTAGGGCTGTGGATTGAGTCCAAGGTAGGTAGGTAGGTAGAATCAAAGGTGACTCTAATGCTTCCATGTTTGGTACCTAGAAGAACTCACAGGAATATGGAGGCCTAGAGGAAAGACCGATTTAGGGGCAGGAGGAAAATAACGAGTCTAGTTTAGTTTAATCAAGTTGGTCATTGTAGTCATAATAGTATCTGTAAAAGTTTGGACTTCTTCCCTATTAAAACATGTCTTTAGAAAGGACACTTCCTCCAGTTATGGAATAAATACAACTAAATCATATTGAATTTTATTATAATATACCATTTCATTTGGTTAATATTTATTTTGGCATTTGCACTATTTATAATTGAATAGGCCTATTTTTTTGCATAATCTTTAATTTTGTAATAAAGATTACACTAGCTGCATAACATGGACACCTTTCTCTCTTTCTACTTTTTCTTAAAAGGTAAAAATTATCTGGTCCTTGATAGTTTGGTGACGTGCACCTAAGAATCGGCAAGACCAGGGGATATTTTTTCAGAGGAGGAGACTTTGCTTTTTAAATTTATTTAATATTATTAATCTATTGGAAGTTTTTTGTTTCCTTTTATACTAATTTTATATTTTGTATTTTCCCAAAAATAAACATTTTATTTAGGTTTGCAGATTTAGTATCATATGGGTCCTCAGAATATTCTTTTACCACTTTAATATCTTTTTGTGTTTATACTTATTCCTTCCTCACTTCTGTTTTTTATTTATGTCTTCTTTCTCTCCCTCTCTCACTCCTTCTCTCTCCCAGAACTAATTGCCAGAGTCTGTTTATCTATTAATCTCCTAAAAGCTTTTACTTTTTTATTTTCCCTCATTTTTTGGTGGATTTTTTCCCTCCATGTCTCGATTTTTGTTAGTATCTTTATTATTGTCTTCCTCCTTCATTCTCTAGGTCTGCTATGTTGTTCTTTTTCCCACTTTCCAAGTTAAAAGATTGGATCTCATTTTTTTCCTAACCCTTTTTGTTTGTTGATGAATGTACTTAAAATAACTTTCCCTTTACAAGTGTTATATTAGTGTTGATATGCATATTCAGTTTATATTATTTCATTTCTCCTTTCTGTTTTAGTATATGTTTTCAAGTAGTATTTTACTTGGTACTTGACATATATTTTCAGTTCCTCTTTTTTATTGGTTGCTTATATTGCTTTGGGTCAGATAACTTTGATATAGATATATTTTTACCCTATCTGGCAAATAGTGTGCAAGAGGCAGTAGTTCTTTTAAAACAATATTTAGAAGATGAAAAGAGTGGGGTCCCTCCTAAAATTATCCTCTGACTCTGTGCTTAGCTACATGGTGTTATAATCACACAGTAGTTTTCTCAGTGTTTTTATGTTGGTTCCTCTGGTCTGTGGTTCCTTCTGTCTTTTGTCCAAAGGATGCATTTTTGGGGAAAGAAACAGCAACTTGTGCTAGGCTGCACAAGGAACCAGGAGAAGATAGTCATATTTTCTGTTCATTGACTGTTTCAGCATTCAGTGACTGTGATTTGTTGTTGTTCAGTTGCTCAGTTGTGTCCAACTCTTTGAGAACCCCATGGACTGCAACATGCCAGGCTTCCCTTTTCATCACCATCTCCCAGGGCTTGCTTTCCATTGAGTCGATGATGCCATCTAATCATCTCGTCCTCTGTTGTCCCCTTCTCTTCCCACCTTCAATCCTTCCTAGCATCAGGTTTTTTTCCAATGAGTTGGCTGTTTGAATCAGGTGGCCAGCTTCCCTAGTGGCTCAGACGGTAAAGCGTCTGCCTACAATGTGAGAGACCTGGGTTTGATCCCTGGGTTGGGAAGATCCTCTGGAGAAGGAAATGGCAACCCACTCCAGTACTCTTGCCTCGAAAATCCCTTGGATAGAAGAGCCTGGTAGTCTACAATCTATGGGGTCGCAAAGAGTCGGACACGACTGAGTGATTTCACCTCACCTCATCAGGTGGCCAAAGTATTGGGGCTTCAGCTTCAGTATTAGTCCTNTCGAAAATCCCATGGATAGAAGAGCCTGGTAGTCTACAATCTATGGGGTCGCAAAGAGTCGGACACGACTGAGTGATTTCACCTCACCTCATCAGGTGGCCAAAGTATTGGGGCTTCAGCTTCAGTATTAGTCCTTCCAATGAACATTCAGGGTTGATTTCCTTTTGGATTGACTGGATTGATCTTGCAGTCCAAGGGACTCTCAAAAGTCTTCTTGAACACCATAGTTTGAAAGCATCAGTTCTTCGGGGCTTATCTTTGTTATGGACCAACTCTCACATCCATACATGACTACCGGAAAAACCATAGCTTTGACTAGATGGACCTCTGTCGGCAAAGTAATGTCTCTGCTTTTTAATATGCTGTCTAGGTTGGTCGCCGACTATGCAGCTATGGGGTTGCACAGAGTCGGACACGAATGAAGCGTCTTAGAAGCAGCAGCAGCAGCAGCAGCAGCAGGTTGGTCTTAGCTTTTCTTCCAGGGAGCAAGCATCTTCTAATTTCATGGCTGCAGTCACCATCTGCAGTGATTTTGGAGCTCAGGAAAATAAGGTCTGTCACTGTTTCCATTGTTTCCCTGTCTATTTGCCATGAAGTGATGGGACCAGATGCCATGATCTTCGTTTTTTGAATGCTCAGTTTTAAGCCAGCTTTTTCACTCTGATCTTTCACCTTTATCAAGCAGCTATTTAGTTCCTCTTCACTTTCTGCCGGAGGGTGGTGTCATCTGTATAGCTGAGGTTATTGATATTTCTCCTAGCAATCTTGATTCCAACTTGTGCTTCATCCAGCTTGGCATTTCTTATGTACTCTGCATAAAAGTTCAATAAGCAATGCTTATAAATTGTTTACCTATTGATTAAGCAATGATAATGTCCAGAATAGTTCTTGGTACTGAGAGTTAAATGGTGAAAAGCCATGCTAAACTCCTTAGTGTGTTTTGCTTACCTTTTACTGATAAAACCTTTTTGTTTCCAAGCCAAAATGAAATATCAGTGTATATTAATGAATGCAAAACTAAGGGTTGGTCAGACCTAATGTAAACATGAGTATGTGTTGTCATCATCCAGAGGAGCAGAAGATTGGCTGGCTGCAGTATTTGCTCCATTTCCTTTTCTTCTTTCAGAGACAGATGGACCAAAACTAGTAAATCACCTTTAATTGTGGAACTACTCTACAATAAGTAGGATTTTTTTCTTCTGTTTTAAACACTTCTTAAAAATCCGAATTTTAAGCTATTGGGTGTATTCATTTCTAGAGCTGCTGTAACAGAGTACCACAGGTTGGGTGGTTAAAAAACAGAAATTTATTTTCAGTTCTGGAGGCGAGAAGTCTGAGATCAAGGTATTGGCTGGATCATTGAGATCATTGATTTCTTCCAAGGCCTTTCTCCTTGGCTTTAGATGGCTGTCTTCTGTTTATTCACATGGTCTTCCCTCTAGTATGTCTGCATTCTAATCCCCTCTTCTAATAAGGACACCGGTCATATCAGATTAGGGGCCACCCTATTTATTTATTCAACTTTATCTCTTTAAAAACCTTATATCTCCAATATAGTCACATTATAAGGTATTAGGGGTTAGGACTTTGTCATATGAATTTTGGAGAGATACAATTCATCTATAACAATGGACCCAAAAAAGAATAACCATGAAATGTTTCTTAATATTATTATAACAGATGTTATGGTAGATGTTCTCTGTGATTAAATTAGCAGAAGTAGGTATCATTTCCATAGCTTAATTTGGGGGCTGACTTTTTGGAGTATTTTAAATAATATGACTATGTGTTTAGTTAGCTTTTCAAGGCTAAAGTTAGAAGCAATTACTAAATTTATTTTTGGTGGACAAACCGGAATTATAGAGGAACAGCCTCACACAATTATATCGAAAATTGCTTTCAATTGACATTTCCCAAACAGTATTTAAGAGTCTTTTACTTTTTTTAAAAAAAGTATTATTCTGCTCCAGATTTCTCATTCTTTTATACTAACTTTTGCTTGTAAGTGTAGAGGCAAAATATATTGACAAAGAAGGGAGAATGGCTATATATGTGTGTATGTGGGAGTCTATCTAATTATGTAGAAAAACAGGGTCATATAGTGGAAAGAACCCTGAGAATGATGGGCTGGGAGTGGGGACATTTAGGTAAGACTCTAATGGCTGCTACTACCTGTTGAGACAAGTATAGGCAAGTAGTTAGGCTGGTGAATGACCAGGGTACATTTTGGGGAAGATGGTGGGGGACCCAGAAGAGTCTCTTTAAGCCCATAGATATGTCTTTAGAAAAGATTGGCCAGCCCATATTGTTTAATACTATTTATCTGGGTATGAAGAGAAGACAGTGGTTATTGTGTAAAATCAAACGAACCCATTTGACTGGTTCAAAAATGGATTCTGTTAGAGAAACCTATAGAAACTGTCTACTTAGTGCTACTTTTTTGGGTATAGTTCAGTATGACATTATGATATCACTTATATATTGTTTTTTACCATCAGCATCTGAAATCGTGTAAGCTCTCTCTGAGTGAATTTTACTATTAAGTCAAGTCGCAAGAATTATTCAGAAGTCTCATTAATACTTATGGAAGAAATTAAAACTTTCTTTAGGGTAAAAAGCGTATATAGAAGGTATATGGATATGCTGATTACAGGACTCTCTATGTTGTAAGCATCTCACCTTCTGTTCATATCTAGTGGGATTAAAAGGCTTATAATTTCTCCATTATTGTTGATTTATATAAATAATAATCTCATGGTACATTTATTACTTACTTGTTTTCCCTGCTAACTTTCTACCCTCCATTTGTCTAAAGAATTCTTGCTTTTGCCTTTAAAGGGAGATGAAGTTCATTGTCTCTTGTGGATCATTCTCAAGAACTTTTTCCAGCTTAAATTAACAGAGGAATTGGGTCAAATTTTATTGAGCAGACAGAATGCAGACGTTCTCTGGAATCACAGCTGTGTCAACTAATGAACTGCAGAGAAGCTCTTGTTTCACTGATGTCTTGACAATTCACAAAATAATTAACAGCATAGCTGTTTACTAATGGAATATTTTGTGTCCAGAGTGTTGAAATTACTTATTTCAAAAATTGCTAAAGAGTAGAAAGACATGTACCCTGCTTTGTGGAATGTAGTCACCGAAGAAACAGTGTAAGTGTGCCAGCTTTACTAATTCAGGTCAGGGCTTTGCAACTTCAAGACTTTTGACATTTGGGTCCAATAATTCTTGTGTAGGCTGTGTGGTGATGTTGCTTGTCTCTATCTAATAGATGTCACCAGCATACCCTATTGTTTCACTCTCCCAGTTGTGACTGTTAAAAATGTCCCCAGATACTGCCAAATATCCTTGAGAGCAAACTGCTCTAGTTGAGAACCACTGACTTAGATCAGCGTTAAAATTTACCCTGGAAACTGAAGCAGGCAAATTTCTGGTTGGTGAAATAGTGAGTAGTGGAAGGGTCGGTCTTTTTGCTGGTCAGAAACACCACCACTACCACCAGCACCAACATCACTATGCCTTTGGACTGAGGTAACGGAAAGGAATATTTGCTGGATATAAACCAAGTACTAGGTTTATAAAGGACTCCTAGGCTCTTTATGTTATTTCATTTAGTCCTCCTCATAGCCCTGTGAAGAGAATGTTGTTGTTTTCTTTCTGCTCCCCTGTGAATTGAGGCTCAGCATGATTCCGCCACCTAACCAGCGACAAACACTTGACAGGTGATGCAGGTAGGATGAATCCTACCCAGATCCACCTCCGAATAAAATTTAGGAGGGAGCACCTTTAAACAAGATCTATTCTCCAAAGGATTTGAATATAGGGTCTTGGCTATGAGGTTGGTCCTGTCTCTTCACCTCCCTCCTACATACCCAGATTGAAAATCACACTGATTAATACATCTCAAAGGTGCTCACTCCAACAATTGATAATGGAGAAGAGAATCTTGTATTATAAGCACATTAAATCCTAAAATATAAGACCTTCTTTAAAATAACAAAATTTCATAGACTTAAATTTAATATTTTTTTTATTGTTTTCTTGGAGAGAGGAGTTTGACCAGAAACCAAATGGCTAATAAATAGACAGAAAAACTAAGGAGGGGTAAAATTCTAAGTTAAAGGTATGGATACCAAATTTGAGGTTTTTATTTTATCATTAAGGAACACAGTGTATTGCATTAGGCATAGACATTTAGAAAGATATTGCTAAGTAACAATAATAAGAATGAATGGCACATATTTTAGGAACAGTTAATTAATGCCCATGCTCAGATTATGTAATTGCTGTTAAGCACAGAATAATTTATATAAAGAAAAAAAGAAGATCCATGGTTAAAATTGGAAACCATAAACATTATTATAAATAAGGCTTTGTAACTTTTTTCCATGTTATAAGAATTCTGGGCTTTCTCCCAATAGTAGCTGCATCAAATATTGAAACATCTGAAACAGATGTTGCATGTTTTTTCCCCCATAATTTCCAAGGATTTTATCTATTCCAAATGCTGGGTAGGGATAAGGGAGTCATATGACATCTCTATNAGAATTCTGGGCTTTCTCCCAATAGTAGCTGCATCAAATATTGAAACATCTGAAACAGATGTTGCATGTTTTTTCCCCCATAATTTCCAAGGATTTTATCTATTCCAAATGCTGGGTAGGGATAAGGGAGTCATATGACATCTCTATCATGAATATGTTGTGATTGAACTTTTGTGAATCTCCTTGGAGAGGTACTCTCCAAAGTCTTATCTTGAGAAATTTGTTCTGTTCTTTGGAAGGCAATATATACTATGTGTCATACTTAGTAAATATTATAAAACCACAAGATATGAAAAAACATTTGCTTTCAGGAAAACTCACTTATATTTTATCCGTAGCTTGAGTTAACAAAACAATAAAATGGAAAAAAAAAGAAACCAGTTTTAAAAACAGCTTCAGGAAGGGACTCTCTAAGTTCTTTGCCTTTCTCTTGGAAATTCACTGCCCATCATCTTTCCCCCACCTTCCCCTAAAAAGCAGCTTATATTTGTCTCTGATTCATCCTAGGGACTGAAGACCATTAACCCTGCTCTATTTTAAACTATTTTAACTTACAATTCCTTTATAGCCTTCATTTTCTTGCTTATAATTAGTGTCCTAAGGGCTTCCCTCATAGCTCAGTTGGTAAAGAATCTGCCTGTAATGCAGGAGACTCCGGTTCAGTTCCTGGGTCGGGAAGATCCACTGGAGAAGGGATAGGCTACCTACTCCAGTATTCTTGGGCTTCCCTTGTGGCTCAGCTGGTAAAGAATCCACCTGCAATGTGGGAGACCTGGGTTTGATCCCTGGGTTGGGAAGATCCCCTGGAGAAGGGAAAGGCTACCCACTCCAATATTCTGGCCNCATCTATTTGCCATGAAGTGATAGGACCAGATGCCATGATGATAGTATCATCTTTTATTTAACATTGGGAGTGAGGTTTTTTTAATTCCCTAATCTTTAAATGATGCCTGAAAGTCATCATTCTTCCTCCCCTCCCTTTTCCCCCGACTTACAATTCATCTACTAAAAAACCTGGGTAATTTGGTAGATTTTCCCACAGTCTACTGTTTTTGTGTAGCTTTAAATAATCTGGTGCCTTGCTTTCTGATATTTCCTGGTTTGGTTCCCAAACTGTCTTTTCTGAGTTTTCTCATTTTGTCCCTGCTCTTGTCTCTCTTCTACTGTAGTTTGATGCCATTCCTGGTAGTTTCTCCTCGGTTTGCAGTCCTGCTCAAGAAGGCAGCTTGATTGTTTAGAAGTCGTATGTGTTAAACTATTGCAGCTCCTTCATCCCTCACCATGGGACACTATTGGAGTGGAGAAACCCCCATCCTTCAGTTGCATGCCAGTAACACTTTTAGGTGACTACCTAGTGGTTACTTTGGGGATGTTTTGTTCTCAGGTCTTCAGTGGCTCTGTTGATTCCCTCTGTTTCTTTTCACAAAATGATGATACCAAAAAGGTCTTGTGGCTGTTAGTGGTTTGAAGCTATTCACTTATATTCTGAGTTTTTGCAGAGCATCTTGTCACCTATCTTTGCTAAATGTTGTCCAAGGTTCTTAGATTTGCAGTGCAGTTACTTTCTATGCTTTTATATGAATATTCNGGTCTTGTGGCTGTTAGTGGTTTGAAGCTATTCACTTATATTCTGAGTTTTTGCAGAGCATCTTGTCACCTATCTTTGCTAAATGTTGTCCAAGGTTCTTAGATTTGCAGTGCAGTTACTTTCTATGCTTTTATATGAATATTCAGAAGATGCAAAATTATGTTTCCACAGCTGCCATCATTTTCCCAGAATTCCTAACTCATTTTTTAAAAATTAGTTAAGTTTATTTGAATGTAGTATGTTAGAATATTTGAGAATAATGTTAATAAAATAATTTGAGTTTTTATTAAACATAGCCACATTTAGGTATTTGCAAGGTGGTTGTCAGATGAACAAACTGGTAAAGCGTGCATTTAAAAATTATAGTAATAATTGCTCTCTTTTGATCATTTTCTGTGTGCATTGTCTTACTTAACCTTAGGCAATACATAGTATTTGCTTTTTACCATTTTACAGATAAGGAAACTGAGTTTGAAGAGGTTAGGTATGACTGCCACAAGGTAACACACTTGTAATTGGGAAACTGTAATTCTAACAAAGACCCTATCTGAGCCCACAGACCATGCCTTGACCACAGTAATGCACTTGCAGTTGTTGAGGAATGTCTGTTTTATTCTTTCCTCTTCTCTCCATTTCCTGACTCACTGCCTTAATCTTCTCTAAAAGCTTCTAAAAATAATCCCCTGATCCTCGACCAGCTTCCTCCTTGCCTGCTGACATCAATCTGATTCTTTGCTTAACCGTAAGAATCGAAAACAAATAATGTTGGACCATCTATTATAAGTTCTAATTGGTCAGAAAGATATATGAATGGATAATGTTACACTTCACATTTTATTGCCACAAAAATTTTAACTATTCCACCATTGGTTCTTCTTATTTTTTGCTCTGTTTCCAGTGACTGCCTATTACAGATCCTGTGTACTAGCCACTTCAATCTGTTCACTCTCTGTAGTGCTACCAATTAGTTTCACCCCTGTGCTTGCTCACGCTGCTGCCATCTCTTCATGAATGTCCTCTTTCCATTGCCTTCCTTTACAGCCAGATGCTTTAGTGGCCTGCTAAAGCTTTCTGCAGTTTCTACCAATATGAGGGCAGAATTTATAATGGTTCCTTAATGGTCTTCATAGGCTTCCCTGGTGGCTCAGTGATAAAGAATCTGTCTGCCAAGTAGGAAACATGGGCTTGACCCCTGATTCAGGAAGATCCCATGGAGAAGAAAATGGCAACCCACTCCGGTATTCTTGCCCGGGAAATCCCATGGATAGTGGAGCCTGGCAGTCAGAAAAGAGTTCACCTGACTTAATGACTAAACAACAATGGTCCTCACACAGTCATCGGGAAGGATCTTTATCAGAGCATTGATTCATCAGAGTGTGTTTAGGTGAGCTATGGTGAACCTGTCTGATCTCCCAGATTCTGAGTTTACTGAGGGAGAGGAGCATACTTTATCCATCTTTGTTACCCTAGGGCCTGTACAGCGCCTGGAACATGGTAATTACTTATCAGTTTTGTTAGACGAGCACAGTTAGTACCTGTGAGATTATATAGCTAGTTATAATAGATTCTTGGTTAGAAATCAAATGCTTAACAATTGCATACTTACCTTGCCTTGCTGTTATTACTTATCTAATAGCATATTCAGAACTATACTTATGGCTAGACAGGCAAACAGCAGTTGTTTGCCTATATTTGCCACAAAATTAATTTTTTTTCTTGCTTGGCAGTTCTCTGAGAATTATTTTAGTGTAAATAGTATTTTTTTCATCTAGCTCATCATGCCCAGAAAATTAAATATTTTTAATTAACATTTATAATCAGCTTTTCCTATTCTTGAGTCTAGTGGTTTATATTCATTTAAACAAATTGAATTCAAAGATAAATTAAACACTGCTTTTATAAAGCCAAATTCAGATTGATTTTCTTTTTTGCAACCACACATGCTTTATCAACTTACATTTCCATTATTCATTTATTCATTCACTAATTTAATAAATCACAGATATAGTGAAAGCTAATACTTGTCATCTCTAGATAGGTCTAGCATTTGCCCAAGTCAGAGACAATAGGCTTTTCTGGAAAACATTCTGCTTTGATATTTTAAATTACAATGAAACAGAAATTTCAGGATATCAGGAGACACATACTAGACAAAATGGTTTTACTGTTCATTTATTTTCTGGTCAAATTCAATCTTAAACAGTATTCAGAAATTAACTACTTCTAGTCCTCTGCCTAAAGGTGAGACTGTTCAGCTATTTCAGTGGGTCTAGGCTTCAAGTTATCCTTATTCTCTTAAATAACTTGCAAAGGGGCGATTTCTGGCTCCTTCTCAGGTGAATAGGTATGGATCTTTGGATGACATTAAAGCATAATTTTTTATTAATACTTCAGTTGTGATGCTTCTAAGAAAATTTATCTTTCTCTGATTTTCTATTTTTAAATAGAAATATGAAGCCAAAAAATTTCTAGGAAACTAG
This sequence comes from Neotragus pygmaeus, assembly GCA_006410875.1. Classification (NCBI taxonomy): domain Eukaryota; kingdom Metazoa; phylum Chordata; class Mammalia; order Artiodactyla; family Bovidae; genus Neotragus; species Neotragus pygmaeus. The sequence continues at coordinate 35,480 of SJYV01000499.1, read as the reverse complement.
AGGATATTTGGTGTTCTCCTTCCTTATAGCAATATTCAGACTCTAGTTTTGGGAAATGGCACAGACCTTAGGCAGCTTGTTTAGGACAGTAGGTACAATATATACAGTCTACTGGGCTTCCGAGGTGGCTCTAGTGGTAAAGAACCCACCTGCCAATGCAGGAGATGTAAGAGACACAGGTTCAGTTCCCTACATCGGGAAGATCCACTGGAAGAGGGCATGGCAACCCAATCCAATATTCCTGCCTAGAGAATCCCATGGTCAGAGGAGCCTGGAGGGCTATCGTCCACAGGGTCACAAAGAGTTGGACATGACTGAAGCAACTTAGCACATGCACACACCTACATTCTACTAATGCCTCCAGCTTCCCACAGGAAGAAAAACTTGTTTCCAGTGGGCATTGTTGGCATTTTTTTTTTTTTTTAGGCTTCATGGGGGAGATTTTTCTCAAGGATCTCCATTTAGGAGAAACAAACCTACGTTATCCCTCATTCTTTACCCCAGGTAGGATATAATCTAACCAGGAAAGCATTTTCCCAATGATTATAAAACAGTGTGGCAAGTTCTTTCAAGGAAGTGCTTTGCAAGAATAGATAGTATTATCTTAAATGATACTATTAGGTATAACACTAATAAGACATATTATCTTAAAATAATTTTCAAGGCTAAAGTTTCACTGAAGAAGACTTGAAATAAAGTGCTATCCTAGAGTAATAGTTTATGAGCTATAATTAGCTTATACTTTTTAATAAGCTTTGTTTTCTGTGAGAAATATAAATTAGATTTTGATAATATGATAGGAAAATCAGTAGAGATATCATTCGAGAATTAAAAAAAATAGCTCTTGGGGGCAATTTGTGGTGGGAGTAAAAAGCCATAAATAGCCCCCTATAGCATAGTTATAGTGATTATATTTTAGAGCTTGGGACTTTCCAGTCAGACACAAACGGATTCAGCTTCTGACTTCTTATTAATTGTGTGGCCTTGGACAAGTTGCTTAGCTGCTCTAAAGTATCATTTTTGCACTGTGCAGTGCCTCAGATACTGTTTTGAGGATTAAAAGAGATTACGACTTTAACAGTTCATGGTATAGTGCCTGGTACATAGTAAGCTCTCAAAATATATTTGCAACAATATTTATAGTTTTTGCGATAATTCCCCTGAGTTCTTTAAATATTTATTTAGCTATCTAATTATTAAATATAGAATTTTTAAATATTTCAAATAATTTAGAGTATATTTAAGTGTCAAAGTTAAAAAGTGAGATGAAGGTATTACAAAGGAATCATGGCAGGGCTACCTGCCATGGGTGGCCATCAATCTGATCCTCAGCCATTGGGGTGGGAGGAGGCAGACGGTTTGTCAAGAGGCATCCTTTTAAGTGGACTCAAAAGGATAGGGAGACACCTTCTACTTTTGGTTCATTTATTGTGGAGACAATGCCATTTTTATATTACAATTTATTATTCTGAGCACTTTCTTTTTATTTTATAGCCTAGATGACAGTTTGGTCACTAAAAGTTTTCTTGGGAAGCAGTGAAGTAGATCAAAGGGAATTATACTTTCATGAAATTTTTATTCAAATTACTTAAAACCTTGTTAAAATCTGGCCGAAAAGAGTGTACCTTTCTGATAACTAGTGCATTTCAGAGTCTTTTTCCTTTTGTCATGCTGAACAAAAAATTCTTTCTGCTCTTTTGTTCTTCCTCAGTGTTTTTTTCCGCACTCTATGAAGACCATCATATTAGTTACCTATTGCTGCTTTGTCATATTACCACAAACGTAGTGGCTTAAAACAACCTGCGTTTTACAATTGTGGCAGTCAGAAGTCTGAAATGGGTCTCATTGGGCTAAAATTCAGGTATCAGTAGGGCTGTGTTTCTTCAGGAGGCTCTAGTGGACAATCTGTTTCCTTGCTTCTTCCAGCTTCTAGAAGCCTGTGTTGGTTGTTTCTTGGACTCTTCCATCCTGCCAAGTAAGGTGACAGACTCACAGGCTCTGAGGATTAGGGGCTGCACATTTTCCAGGATGCGTTATTCTAACCCCAGCCACTACCCTAGATAGTCTTTCTGTGGGTATGTTACCGCTGTTGATTACATAATGACGTTTTTTCACATTTAACAATGCTGCAATTAGATTTCCAGACAGCTCTTTAAGCACGGATTTAGGAGAAATCTGGTCCTTTAGGCACTTTCTAGAATAGCTCTTGGTATTTTTTATGTGTTAAATTTACTGGTTCAACTTTTTAGGCTAAAGCTATATTGAAGACAAGTACTTCTTTTAATTGAGGCTTCCCTGATTGCTCAGTAAAGAATCCACTTTCAGTGCAGGAGATGCGGGTTCATTCCCTGGGTCAGGAAGATTCCCCTGGAGAAGGAAATGGCAACCCACTCCAGAATTCTTGCCTGGGAAATTCCATGACCCTGGAGGACTACAGTCCAAGGGGTCATTAGGAGTCTGACTAAAACAACTTCCTTTAATTACCAAGAAATCATAAAGATGTGGGTCATGTATTTATAAATTTCTGTTTGTAGGGGGTGAGTATTATTTTCCCCAAAGTTTATCTTTTAAAGTTGCAAGTTTCATCCCTCCTAAAACTAAAAAAGGAACTACCATATCATCCAGCAGTTCCACTGCTGAGTATATATCTGGAAAAAAAACCCATTAATTGGAAAATATGCAAGCACCAGGTGTTCATAGCAGCACTATTTATAATATCCAAGATACAGAAGCAACTCAAACATCCATCAACAGATGAATAGATAATGAAGAAATATGTATATACATATATATAATATATAAAGTATTGCTATATGTTATATATGTATATGTACACACAATGGAGCATTATTCAGCTATAAAAAAGAATGAATTTCTGCTATTTGCAGTAATGTGGATGGACCTTGAGAATATTATGTTTAGTGAAATAGATCAGACAAAGACAAATACTGTATGATACCACTTACATGTGGAATCTAGAAAATAAAACAAATTAATGTATATAGCAAAACAGAAACAAACTCATGGATACAAAAAACAAATTAGTGGTTATACTGAGGAGAAGAAAGAGGGTAGGGGCAATATAGGGGTATGAGATTAAGAGGTACAAACAGCTATGTATAAAATAGGTAAGCAACAAGGATATATTTTATAGCACAGGATCTAGCCATTAATAACTTTTAATTGTATATGATCTATAAAAATACTGAATTGTGATGCTGTATACCTGAAATTAATGTAATATTGTAAATCAACTATACTTCAATAAAGAGGAATAAAGTTACAAGTTTCAGTTACCAGGGAAATTTATTGCCATGAAATTGTCCATTTTATAAGCATGTTAATTCAGTTAAGTATTAATGTATCACAATAGGAGTTTGTTAAATTTTAGCAATTACTTTAATCTGACTCTTAAATGTGCTCATGCTTTTCAGTGTCAGTTTAGGTAAATTATACAATAAATTTTCCGTTTTGAGGGCCTTCTATATATTGATGTTATAGGTCTGCAATGACTTGATGAGGTGTAATAGGTGCTGTTAATATAAGATTTACTGTAGTAAATAGCAAAACATAAGGACAGAATAAGCATCTTTTATCTAGGAGTGACTTTGAGATGGAACACAGGCAATGTTTTATTGCATTGTCTATTCATTATAGGTTCAAAACTAATGAATAAATTGCAGTAGCAAGAACACATGATCATGACAAGGTGAACATAACTGAAAGAGAGGACTTAGAAGAAAGAAGGACTTTTTTTTTTTGCTTTGTACAAGTCCTGTATATAAATAAAAATTACCCACATGAATTCTCAGCAGATAGTTTTATATCATATTAATAATTTAGCTAATTGACAATATGGCTAGAAAATTGATGATATTAATTTTAAATTCATCAAATTTTGTTGGAGAGAATTTGCTAGTATAAAGTAGCTAATGTAATCATGTCTTCATTGTTTCCTATATATTAATACTGTGTTTCCCAAGTAATCATCATGATAATCTTGTAAGGTGAGAGCTGGAATCCCTGCTTTCCACTTAAGAAATTGAATTTTAGACAGATATTCAATTAATTACTTTAGTTTTTTTAAAAAATATTATAAAAAAGTAGATCTCAGTTAACCATATGAATATCTACTCTCAATCAAGCTTCTTACTAAATTATTTACTCTCTCCAGTTGTTACACAGTTCTTTACTCTGAGTATCCTAGGTTTTATCCCATGGTCAAGGTATCAATATTTTGGGTGGATTAACAAAACAGAAAGTTCTCTTAACAGTTCTGGAGAAGTTAAAAGTCAAAGTAGTTGCAGGGCCATGATCCACTGAGTAGAATCATTCCTTGCCTGTTTGTTGTACCTGCTGGTGGCTGTCAGTCTTCAGCACTGCTTGGCCTGCAGCTGCAGCCTCTGTCATCACATGGCATTTTCCTGGTGTGTCTGTGTTCTCACGTGGCATTCTCCTTCCTGTGTCTCTCCTTCTCTTATAAAGACACCAGTCAAATCAGAATAAAGGCCTACCCTGCTCCAGGGTGACCTCATCTCAACTAATTACGTGGGTTACAACTATTTTTGAATAAGGTACTGTTCTGAAAGCCTGGGGCTTAGAATCACCTTCTTTGGAGGACACAACTCAACCCGTAACACCATGTATTTGGAACTGTACTATGCTGTATTTGGAAAAATAGAATTACTTTCATAATTTATTATTTTTGACGTTATGTTCACAGCTTTATATCAAAGAACTAATGATTGTATGAAAACAGTTATGGTATATTTTATAAGGAAATGTTTCTTCAAGTTTGTTCCAAGAAAAACTAGTTTTNGCCTCTGGAGAAGGAAATGACAACCCACTCCAGTATTCTTGCCCCGAGAATCCCATGGACAGAGGAGCCTGGTGGCTACAGTCCATGGGGTCACAAAGAATTGGACACAACTGAGGGACTGAGCAGCAGCAAGTCACTGCTTTTGGCTTCTGGGACTCAAGAGTTTTGCTTAAATTCACATAGTGATTAATGGTGACACTATGGCAGGTTTCTTCATGTTGTTTTCTTTCTCTTTTCTGAAGCATGGGTTTATGCATTTTTATTCTTTTTAATATATATAAATGTCATATGACAATTTCAATTAAACAGTAATTAAATACTGATATTCTGTTAAAGATTCTAATGCCAAGAGGTTGTGGAGTCTTGGAATATTTGCATTAGTAGATCATTGTTTATATTAATTACTCTGTTGAGCTAAGATCTCAGCAACTCTTAAGGTTAAAAGAGAAAATAAATATTTGAGCTTGACAGGCTTAAGTTCAAAGACACTAAAATGAAAAATCAAATAGCAGCATGACTAAAGCCTAAGAAGTTAAAAGTGTAACTCCTTGAATTATCCTTTATTTTGTTGTTACTCTCCAATTAAATCTTTTTTTTTCCCTTCTATATTTAAATGTCAGGTGTACTTTTCCTTTGTGAATTCAATTTTTGACTTAGAAAATAGAATTTAATTCTAAAATTTAGGATTTTTTAAAACAAATAGAGAGTCTGAAATAAAGGAATCTGTTGCATTACCTTATGATTTAGCATATATTTCAGTTTGTTGAAATTCATGGTCCTTTGTATAAAATTATTTTGAGAGAGCTATGCTGCTTTTGGCAGTATGAAAAACAGATTCATTTATTCAATACCATAATAATGTTGCACTTTCTTGAGGGAGCAGTGTAGGCATTTTGAGGCTTGGAGAGAATATTAAGGAAATGGGAATAAAAGGAGATGCTTAAATAGAGTAGCAATTGCTGCTATTAGTTAAGATTTAGTATGTACTGTCTTGTGTTAAACATTTTACTGGTATTAAGTCATTTCCTCCTTAAAATAACTGCAACATAAGCAGTATTTTCTTCTCATTTGATGAGGAGACTGACGGTCAGAGAGATAAAGTGACTTGTACAAATGTGACTTACACCCGCAGGTTTCTGTCTTGAAAGCCAATACTACCTCTTTCTTTGGCAAGAGTCAGTGACAGCTCTAAGATGTGCACCAGAGAAACACACTTAAAAATGCAAGGATGAAAACTTCAGTCATTCCAGAGAGTTCTAAAGGATTCATGCTTCTGATATGATGATTAGAGGAAAAGTACTGGAAGTGTGAATTGTAAGGTATTGGGAGGGGGATTCAGGATTGGGAGCTCGTGTACACCTGTGGGGGATTCATGTCGATGTATGGCAAAGCCAATAGAGTATTGTAAAGTAAAATAAAGTAAAAAAAAAAAAAGCACTCAGTGTGCAACATTTATTTATCATACCAAACTGAATCTTAAAAAACTCATGATCAAAGCACAATCATGAAATTTATTCACACTGAACTGAAATAGAATAGCCATATAATGAATTCCCATGAGACTGATTTGGCTTTTAGAATTGAAGATGCTAGAAAAGAACTGCCTTTTTCTTTCTTATATTTTGAATTGTAGTTGATGTACAATGTTATTTTAGTTTCAGGTGTACAGCATAGTGATTCAGTATTTTTATAGGTTATACTCCATTTAATGTTATTACAAAACAATGGGTGTAATTCCCTGTGCTGTACAATATATAGTTGTTTCTTATCTGTTTTATATGTGGTAGTTTCTATTCCTGTTCCCCTATCCTGTATCCACTAATTGTATCCACTAATTTGTTTTCCATCCATTAGTTTGTTTTCTCTATCTGTGAGTCTATTTTGCTATGTACATTTATTTGTTTTTCAGATTGTAAATAAGTGATATCATACAGTATTTCCTTTCTTTGACTTATTTCACTAAACATAGTATTTTCAAGATCCATTCACATTGTTACAAATGGCAGAATTACATTCTTTTTTAATATTCCATTAGCCATATAGAATGTTTTTTAAATCCATTTGTCTGATGGGTTCTTTCCATATGTAAATAGTGCTGCTGTGAATTTTGGGGTGCATGTATCTTTTAGAATTAGTATTTTTGTTTTTTTTTGTAAGTATACCCAGCAGTAGAATTTCTGGGTCATATGCTAGTTCTATTTTTAATTTTTTGAGGACCCTCCATAGTGTTTTCTGTAGTGACTGCCCTAATTTACAATCCCATCAACAGGATACTAGGGTTCCATTTTCTCCATATCCTCACCAATGTTTGTTATTTGTGGACTTTTTGGTGACAACCATTTTAACAAGTGTGAGATGATATCTCATAGTGATATTGATTTGTCTTTCTCTAATAATTCCAATGCTGAGTATCTCTTCATGTGCCTATTAGCCATCTGTATGTCTTGTTTGGGAAAATGTCTGTTCAGGGCTCTGTCCAATTTTTAATCAGTTTTTTTTTTTTAATGTTGAGTTGTATGAGCTGTTTATAAATTTTAGATATTAAATATATTTGCAAATATTTCTCCCATTCCATATGTTTTCCTTTCATTTTTGATGGTTTCCTTTGCTGTGCAAAAGCTTTTAAGTGCAAAAGCTTTTAATTAGGTCCCATTTATTTATCTTTGCTTTTATTTCTTTTGTCCTAGGAGACAGAGCCAAAAATATTTCTATGATTTATATCAAAGAATATTCTGCCTCTTTTCTCATCTAGAAGTTTTATGGTTTTAGGTCTTAACTTTAGTTCTTTAAACAATTTTGAGTTTATTTTTGTACATGATGTGAAGGAAATGTTATAATCTCATTCTTTTACATGTAGTTGTCCAGTTTTCTCAGCACCACTTATTAAAGAGATGGTCTTCCCTTCATTGTATATTCTTGCCTCCTTTGTCATAGATTAACTGACCATATGTACATGGGTTTGTTTCTGTGCTCTCTGTTTTATTCCCTTCACCTATGTGTATCATTTTGTGCCAATACTATTCTGTTTTATTACCATAACTTTGTAGTACAGTCTACAGTCAGGCAATTTGATACCCCTAACTTTGGTTTTCCTTAATATTATTTTACCAATTTGGATTTTTAAAAATAATTTCATGTACATTTTAGGATTATTCCTGTTCTATGAAAAACATCATGTATATTTCAATAGGAATTGCATTAAATCTATAGATTGTTTTGGATAGTATGAACATTTTAGCAGTGTTAATTACTCCAATCCAAGAACATGGGACATCTTTCCATTTCTTTTTATCATCTTCAATTTTATAGTTTTCAGAGACTAGATCTTTCAGTTCCTTGTTTAAGTTTATTCCTAAGTATTTTTTAATACAATTTTAAACAGGATTGTTTTGCTTTCAGTTTCTTATATTTCACTATTAGCGTACAGAAACGCAAGGGATTTCTATGTGTTAATACTGTATCCTGCCACCATGTTGAAATTGTTTAATAGTTCTTGGTCTGCTGTTCATTCCTTCTGGTGTGCTTGCTGTGTCTGTTATTGAATCATATTTGATTGGATCTTTTTCATATTTTCCCTTGTTAAAATTCTCACTCACTGTGTTCATCTATTCTTTTCTCTGATTCAGTTAGCATTCTTAGTTACTACTGCCGCTAGGTTGCTTCAGTCGTGTCCGACTCTCTACAACCCCAGAGACAGCAGCCCACCAGGCTCCCCCATCCCTGGGATTCTCCAGGCAAGGACACTGGAGTGGGTTGCCATTTCCTTCTCCAATACATGAAAGTGAAAAGTGAAAGTGAAGTCGCTCAGTCATGTCTGACTTCTAGCGACTTATTTAGTAATGTTTTTAATTATTTTTCTGATAAATTATTTATTTCTGTTTCATTATTTTGGGGGGGTTTTCCTTGCACTTTGATTTGAGGCTTTTTCAAGTTCTTATGCCTTCTCATTTTAGTTAACTTTCTTTATCTCTATGAATTTACATGAAATGGTTACCTACTACAGTCTTGAAGGGGTGTCCCTGTGTGTGAGTATCCATATATGGAACATGTGTGCCCATAGCTTTTGATTGGAGAGCCAGATCTGATGTGGATGCAGTCACTTCTCTCCTTATGGTGTGCTAGCAGTTATTACTTTGGTAAAAGGCAGCGCTGAAAATGAAGGGACTAGAGTTGGAGACAAGTGGGAGGCAGGGCTTCCCCTCTGCTCATGGGGTGTCACTGTTTGGGATGTGGGGTCAGATACTAAATTGCTGGGGCAGAGAAAGTGAGGGCTGGGTCTGGGCTGGTTCTGTTCCCTTTAAGTTCCCTTCTGTTCCTCCCTCCCCTCCACAGTGACCCTAGCCCAAGAGGGGAGCATCGTTGAAGCAAGAAGGGTACATGTAGGCTAAAAGGGCTGCTTTTTGATGTCTGTTTTTTTCTCTTCTCTCCTGTCTGAGCTTAGTAACAGTATTCTAGAGAAGGTGGGAACTAGGAGACAGGAATATTGTGATTCTGACTTGACATCACTATCTCATTGAAGCAGTGGGAAAGTAGATGAAATTTTATGTTTCAGATGCTCAACATTTGCTATGGAGTAGGGAATACAGGCCATTATTTTAGTATTTGAAGGAATTTTACAGAGACTTATTTTCAGAAACTAAATATGACCAAGGAATTTGAGCCTGTTTTCTTTTTGTAATAAAATAATTACATAATATAATTCTTACTTGAACAGAGAAGGCAACTGAAATGTCAGGTACGCAGTTAAAAAAATGTACTGTGAGCATTAAAATTGGTATTAATAGTAAATTAGTCTGTATTGTGAGATATCTTTTTATCACAGAAAAAATGCTAAATTAAAGAATGATAGTGGGAAATTCAAAGTACTTTCAGAGGTCAGCTGAAAATGTGATGAGCTGGCTCATCTAAAAATAGTATATTTACTTTCAATGACATCTAGAGTAGATGGTCAGTAACAAATTTATTTCCATTTCAGTTGGAGGGAGATAAAGATGCTTGTACTTATATTTGGACTTTTTTCTTCTGTTGTGTGATTAATGCTATCCAACTTTAATGAGACCCTTACTGTGACTTGATTGTCTTTTTTTTTTTTCATCTTTTGATATATAACAGAATATGTTACTTTTTCCTGAAGTCCTCAAGCCATACACTCACTGTTGCTGTATTAGATACCCTTTATCCTGCTGGAGGATCATCATTTGTGAATTACACTAGTTTTTTCTAATCCAATAAGAATAGCCATTGATCTCTTCTTTCTTTCTCCCTGGTGGCTCAGATGGTAAAGCATCTGCCTGAAATGTGGGAGACCCGGTTCATTCCCTGGGTTGGGAAGATTCCCCTGGAGAAGGAAATGGCAACCCACTCCAGTACCCTTGCCTGGAAAATCCCATGGACAGAGGAGCCTGGTAGGCTGCAGTCCATGGGGTCGCAAAGAGTCTGATGTGACTGAGCGACTTCACTTTTCTTTCCTTAACCCTTTGCCCAGATTAACTCTCATCTCTGATTCAGATCCCATCCCCTTCTGCCTCCTCTATGATCTTGCTGATATCCTCAGTCTTTCCGTGTTTCATTGGCTCTTTCACCTCTACTAGTATTGAAACTATTAATAAAATCTCCACATTCCAACAAATTTTCCATGTAGAGGTCTGTCTTCACTGACTCTTCTCTTTTTCCCTTCGCTTGCAAAATTCAGTTGTCTGAATTCTCTTACTAATCATTTGTTATTTTTCACTCCCCCACAGTCTGACTTCTGACTTTTTAGTATTTTATTGAAGCTGTTCTCCTCTAATGCACAAATAGAATAACCTCCATGTTGTACCTGTAGTGTTTGGCAGAACTCTCTAGGCTTCTGTGACAAAGTCCTATCTTGGCTATTTTCATTGTGCCCAAACTTGCTGGTTCTTTTTCCTTCTCCAGTGTACCAAATGTATGAAGTCATTCTTAAAGGTTTTATTATCAAATCTCTTCTCTCATTTGTTTGTTGATTTAAAATTAAATCTAATCTTCCAACCATAGACCCCAGGAATCTGCATGTTCTGGTCCTGGTTTCCTTTCTGGCCTCAAATAATATGTCTCTTATTTCAGTGACTCTGGCCTTCTTTGATTCCAGGAACCACACAGGCTCCTTCCTCCATGTGTGTCTAGTAAATGCTATACCTTGCTCATCACATGCTTGGCTCTTTTTCCATGTCTAATTTTAAATGACTGCCTTGTACAGAATTGGTCTGCTTTCTTGCTGCCCAGTGAAATCAGCTGTAAAATAAGTTTGTACTCGATGTCCTCTAGAGGTTGTTCAGGATCTTTAATTCTGTGATACACGTAAATGATCTAAGATGATAGAGATGAAAAACTGCTATAATGGCCATCAAGCAAAATATCTTCAAATATTCCCTTCATCAGCTTTGTGTCCTCAAGAGCTAGAATACAGTCAATGTACAGTGGATGCTTAATGAATAAATCAGTTATCATTGTGTGACCTAGGATAAGTCACCTCTCTTTATACTTCATCTTTTATGTTTGTACTTCGGTATTGCATTTATTTCTGGTGAGAAGTGGCATAGAGAATCTTATCCTTTCAGCACTGAAAGTAGCAAGTATTAAAGAGGACACATTAACTCCAGCTACTAGGCACTGTTTTCTGCACGTCTGATTTAAGGGACTGTAATAGTTGACTTTTTAAACTTACTTCCAAGGAATAACTTTTAGACAATAAGTAAAACAGGTAAAAGACTTTGACCTTTAAAGGCATAGAGGTATATATATTCTAGCTTTTTACCTGATATATATTGTTTTAAAGATTTTCTTATGACTGTCTTGTAAAATGAAATAAAATACATTTCCAAATTTTATTGTTTGACCACAAAAATACATATTTCAATTTTCTATCAATGATATTCCTATAGGAACAGGCTGTAAAATGAATCTTTCATAATAAAAAAAAATACACCTAAGCAAAAGGAAATTTAGTTTCTTGTTTTAAATATAGATTTAACTATAATTCATTATACTACAATTGCTTTGTAATCACAAATAAATTAATCCTATGTTAGATACCATAATTTCAAAGAATTGTGCTGGAAACAACAGTCCAAAATTCTTATAGTGTTTTCTCACATAGTAAAAATATTTACCAGTGTGTTTTTAGTTTTACCACATTATCAACAATAAATCCTAAATGATTTCTAAAGAATGATTTCATTATTTTTCAGAAAAAGACATAAGCTCATTATTTAAAGATAGATAAGAAATAAAGAAACATTCAAGAATAATAATAGAAAAGTTATCCAAATATAACCTCCCAGAAAACACATTACCAATATTATGCAGATGAAATTCTGGTCATCTCTTTATATAAGACTTGGATGAACATACTCCTATTTACCAACTAATTGTTAAATTCTGTGTATATATATTAGGCTTAACTATGTATGTGTGAGTGAGTATATGAACTACACATACAAACACACACTTTATATGTACATATATATCAATGTGCATAAATATATGTATATATATTAAATGTATATATAAATATCGGAGAAATGTGCTTAGATTTGCTACTTATGGTCAAGACATTCATAAGTTAATAAATATGGTTTCACTAACTGGCATGTGATCTATGAAAGGGACTATTGATTCTTAATATTTTTGCAATCCCCATTTTTATGTAAACTGATTGATTTAGATGTGTTATACTGTATCTTATTTCCAGTTAATACTGGTTCACAATCTGGCTAATAGACCCTGAAAACTATGACTTGAACAAATGAAAGGGTTATTTTTCATTCATGTGAAAGGATCTAGACAGAGGCAGTACAGGAATGTAATGAAAGCCCTATTGTGTCCCCGTAATTCAGACCCCTCCAAGCTTTCTCAAACTCTCTTCTTAGGATATGTTACTTCTTAAGTTAGCTAGAATTCAGCCACCAGATTTGCATTTCAGTCTGTAAGTAAAAGGAAGACAAAGAGTAAAATGGGCTACATCAGATGAATTGGTTCCTTTCTTTTCTTTTTAAAATTTTTATTGGAGTATCCCAGGTGATGTAAAGAATCTGCTTGCCAATGCAGGAGACACAGGAGAAGATCCCTTAGAGGAAGAAATGGCAAACCACTCCAGTATTCTTGTCTGTAAAATTCTACGGACAGAGGAGCCTGGTGGGCTACAGTCAAAGGGGTCACAAAGAGTTGGACATGACTGAGCAACTGAGCACACAGGCACACAGGTGGTTTACAGTGCTGTGTTAGTCTCAGGTATACAACAAAGTGAATCAGTTGTACATATACATATATACACTCTTTTTGGATTCTTGTCCTGTATAGGCCATTACAGAGTATTGAGTAGAGTTCCCTGTGTTATATGTGTGTGCATGCTGAGTAGCTTCTGTCATCTCTGACTCTTTGCAACCCTAAGGACTGTAGCCCACCAGTCTCATCTGTCCATGGGGAATCTCCGGGCAGTACTGGAGTGGCTTGCCATGCCCTCCTCCAGGGGATCTTCCTGACCCAAGGATCAAACCCACATCTCTTTTGTCTCCTGCATTAGCAAGTGGGTGGGTTCTTTACCACTAGCGCCGCCTGGGAAACTCCTGTGTTATACAGTAGATCCTTACTAGTTATCTCTTCTATATAATAGTATGTCAATCCCAGTCTTCCAATTTATCCCTCTCCTCCTTACCCTCTGGCTCAGTGGTAAAGAACCTGTACGGGAGACACAGGAGATGTGGGTTTGATCCTTGGGTCAGGAAGATCCCCTGGAGGAGAAAATAGCAACCCATTCCAGTTTTCTTGCCTGAAAAAAGTCCCATGGACAGAGGAGCCTGGTGGGCTGCAGTCCAAAGAGCTGCAAAGAGTTTGACATGACTGGTGACTGAGCGTGCATGTAGTTCTTGAGGCAAACACTGTAGTTGAAAGACTCAATGCCCCTCTCCCTCTGCCTACTCTTCTTCCTGTCTTTTCTGTAGAGTCTGGAATGCTGAACACTCTCAATCCCCACATTTATTGCTGGTAGAGTTGGAAAGCTTGCACAGTTCTTTCTAGCGACTAGATGTTGGAGGAACTCTGCTAGGAATGTGCCCAAGAAAGTTTTGTTTTCTCATTACAACAGGGAAAACCAGAAGACATCACTCCTTTTTCCTCATTCTTGCCGTAAGCGCAGCTCTGATGACTGAAAGCTGTGCAGACATCTTGAGAACATTAAAGACTACGAAAGGAGGAAAAATCTAGGTAACCACAGACTTGAGTCCTAACATGGCTGAGTCATTGAATCAAGGGCTGTGTTAGAATCTAAATACCTTGTTAATATGACAAAATGTTTGTCACTGTAAGATTTTCCACTATTTTCAGGTAAACACTCAATTGATGCAGAATCTATTCCTTCACTGACTCAAATTAAAGTTTTTTGTTTTTGAGACTTTGGCTTAGTTTCGAGTTGTAATCAAAAGCTCCTAGGGGGAATGCTTCATCTGTCTATACCATTCATACCACACATAAAAGTGTGTACTCAAGTTACCTGATTTGAACTCTGGGTGATTTTATGTTGCCAGATAGAGTTGAGTTTGAAGCCAGGATTTAATCTTGAGGATTTAAATTTAAAATAAGAATAATAATGACTACATTATGTGTTTTTTGTGACATTAAAGCCATAATATGGGAATGCATGATGCACAAATATTGGCTTTCTCTTGGAGTACTTAAAAAAAGACAAGATTTATCTTTTCCTATCTGAGTTTATATATTCTTTGGGACACATTATGATTTTTACATTGGGATTATAGAATTTGAAAGCTCAAAGAAGATGCGCATTCAAATTCTACTTCTGTGAATTGAAAGCTTGGTCTCATTATGTGATCTTCCTGACCCTCTGTTTCTTTGCCTGCATTGAAGAGCATAGTAACATGTATCTTCAACTAAGACAATGCCTGTGAAAATTCTTAGTCCTCGCCATGCTATTGGACAATCAGTAGATGCTATTTTTTCTTCTGATTAATTTGTGTTTTCTACTTGTAATTATATTTTAGAGTGAATGCTCCATATTTTGAAATAAATATTAATTTTGATACTTTTCAATGACAAGAGGAAGTAAAGTAATGACAATAAACTAAACACACTGAATGGTCAGGAAATGTATTTTCTTGAACTCTAAATTCTCATTGACCACACCCATATTACATTGATTATCAAATTCAAAATAAGTGGAAGTTGTCTTTTCACGTTACTTATAGTTTCCTTTGTTGNGTGAACTCTGAGAGATGGTAATGAACAGGGAGGCCTGGCGTGCTGCAATTCATGGGGTCGCAAAGAGTCGGACACGACTAATTGACTGAACTGAACTGAACTGAACTGAATATAACTCAGATGTGAAATACAGACTGTTTCCATGTATATTTCATTGTATATTTTTAATTGCAAGGAGAAATAGATATGACTAGATCTTTATTGTCAGTTATTGCTCTTGAGCAGTAGTATACACTTTCTTTAATATTATCATTTCTTAATAATATGAAAGGTTCAGTTCACAAAGAGAATCCCATCCTACAATAGTTGGCTTACCACAGAGCTGATCTCCATTACAAATCATTTCACAGACTAGGAAGGAAATTAGGAAATTAGGAAATACAATTAACTTGCTTATATATGTCAAATAGAATTATGAAGAGTTCTCTGGGAAGGTAGAGTAAAAAGTGACTTAATTTTTGTGATACAAGGCTCAAGAAAAGTTTTACAGGAGGAAAGGAGAAGGGAGAAAGAAGACATAGCATAGTATGGGCAAGGCTATGGTATCCCTGCTATCCCATGTCAAGTCCACATTGCTTCCACTATGGCCATGCTACTTCCTTCCATGTCATCATATTACCTGTAGGATAATGAGATGAGGACATAAAGAGTAAGGCCCTGTATGACCTTTCTCTTTCCCTCCTTTTACAGCAAGACTGCCATTAGCCTTGACTAAGAGCAGTTCTTGTCAGCACTGTGTATGCTGGACCCCTTCTGGTCTATCCCCAAACATTTTTGTGCCATAACATGTTGTCTATGGGACCAAGGATTGGAGCCCACTCTGGAGTTGGGCCTCTTCATTTTAGACTGTGAGTGAGGTACTCAGGACCCCATAATTTCCCTTGAAAAGGACCTTGCACCTTTTCCCAGGGTATCTTCTGGCTTCCTCCATATGTCTGCCCTTCCAGTTTTTCTGATGTGCTTCCCTGTAGGCGTGATGGATGACCAACTGTTTCCAATGATCATGGATAGAATTTGATCATGCATAAATTTGTCCATTCATGTGTGTAAGAATCCTCTCACATTAAGGGAAGGGACCAGGAGTGGGGAGGGAGGTGGGATTGGATAGAGTGTGGCAGCTGTCTCTCTGCATACTACCATGCTCCTGTGGGAAACCTCAAGAAATAAAAAACTCTGTGAAAAATACTGTTGGTAGCTTGATAGGGGTTGCATTGAATCTCTAGATTGCTTTGAGTAATATACTCATTTTCACTATATTGATTCTTCCAATCCATGAACATGGTATATTCACAGAACTAGAACAAATAATTTCACAGTTTGTATGGAAATGCAAAAAACCTTGAATAGCCAAAGCAGTCTTGAGAAAGAAGAATGGAACTGAAGGAATCAACCTGCCTGACTTCAGACTATGCTACAAAGCTACTTTCATCAAGACAGTATGATACTGGCAGAAAGATAAAAATACAGATCAATGGAAGAAAATAGAAAGCCCAGAGATAAATCCATGCAACTATGGGCACCTTACATTTGACAAAGGTGGCAAAAATATACAATGGAGAAAAGACAATCTCTTTAACAAGTGGTGCTGGGAAAATTGGTCAACCACCTGTAAAGGAATGAAACTAGAATACTTTCTAGCACCATCACAACAATAAACTCAAAATGAATTAAAGTTATAAACATAAGACCAGTAACTATAAAACTCCTAGAGGAAAACCTAGGCAGAACACCCTTTGACAAATCACAGCAAGATCCTCTATGACCCATCTCGTAGGGTAATGGAAATAAAAAAAAAAATAAACAAATGGGACCTAATTAAAATTAAAAGCTTTTGCACAAAAAAGGAAACTATAAGCAGGGTGCAAAGACAGCCTTCAGAATGGGAGAAAATAACAGCAAATGAAGCAACTGACAAAGAATTAATCTCAAAAATTTACAAGCAGCTCATACAGCTCAATACCAGAAAACTAAATGACCCAATCAAAAAATGGGCCAAAGAACTAAGACACTTCACCAAAGAAGACATACAGATGGCTAACCATCATATGAAAAGATGCTCATCATCACTCATTATCAGAGAAATGCAGATCAAACCCACAGTGAGGTACAATATCTTACTGGTCAGAATGGCTACTATCAAAAAGTCTACAAACAATAGATGCTGGAGAAAATATGAGGAAAAGAAACTCTCTTACACTGTTGGTGGGAATGCAGAATAGTACAGCCACTGTGGAGAACAGTGTGAATATTCCTTAAAAAACTGGAAATAGAACTGCCATATGATCCAGCAATCCCACTTCTGGGCATACACACCAAGGAAACCAGAATTGAAAGAGACATATGTACCCCAATGTTCATTGCAGCACTGTTTACAATAGCCAGGACATGGAAGCAACCTAGATGTCCATCGGCAAATGAATGGATGAGAAAGCTGTGGTACATATACACAATGGAATATTACTCAGCAATTAAAAAGAATGCATTTGAGTCAGTTCTAATGAGGTGGATGAAACTGGAGCCTGTTATACAGAGTGAAGTAAGTCAGAAAGAAAAACACCAATATGGTGTATCAATACATATTTATGGAATTTAGAAAGATGGTAATGATGACCCTATATATGAGATGGTAAAAGAGACATAGATATGAAGAACAGAATTTTGGACTCTGTGGGAGAAGGCGAGGGGGGATGATTTGAAAGAATAGCATTGAAACATGTATATTACCATATGTGAATAGATCGCCAGTCCAAGTTTGATGCATGAAACAGGGCACTCAAAGCTGGTGCACTGGGACAACCCAGAGGGATGGGATGGGGAGGGAGGTGGGAGGTGGGTTCAGAAGGATGGGGGACACATGTACACCCATGGCTGACTCATGTGAATGTATGGTAAAAACCACCACAATATTGTAAACTAATTAGTCTCAAATTAAAAATAATTAATTAATTAAAAAAAAGAGGTACAAAAACTCTAAAATTCCTTTCTGGCTTTCATGTTGCTAAGATTTTCTATTTGTAAATGTAGGAGGCTAGAGCATATTTTATTTGTGCATGCATGCTCAGTCATGTCTGACTCTTGGCAAACGTATGGACTTTAGCCTGCCAGGCTCCTCTGTCCCTGGTATTCTCCTGGCAGGAATACTGGAATGCCATTTCCTCCTCCAGGGGATCTTCCTGACCCAGGAATCTAACTGGTGTCTCCAGTTAGTTTGCATTGCAGGTGGATTCTTT
>SJYV01000496.1:0-30561 GCA_006410875.1 Neotragus pygmaeus | reverse complement strand
TGCATATACATAATTTCACTCTTGTGTTTAGAGTCCCTTCCCTCCATATATTTTTTCTTAGTTTTTTTAAGAAATAAGAATCTAGCAAAATGTAGCCTGTTTGAATCTGAAATTAAGATAAAGAACAAGACTTTAGATTCTACTTGACAGTGTCTTACATAAATAAAATTTAAAGTCAGCTTCAAGATAAGTCTTGAACTAAATATTTAAAATATGATTTGGCTTACATGTAAATGTCACATGAAGGAAAATACCACAATTGTTTTAACGATGGCGAATGGCTTTGAAGAAAAGTGAAAAATGTCATTTGTCATTTTTATATCCTGTTTACAGGAACAGATAGTCAGATATTTTGATGGGGAAAATATGGTGGTTTTTTGGTGTGTGAGAAAGTGTTTTATGAACAGTCTACATTTTCATATTTTATCTGCTGGGTATTGGCGGTTTATAACAGATGATTGGGGTCTGAACTGAATATAGATAGTTTTAAAACACAGGACTTGTCATTTTTGTCTAAAACTACTCCATATAATTTTTTTAAAGGGTCAAATCAAATGTGGAGGTAACAGTTATCATTTGAAAGCTCTGTGCTAGACACCATGCTTCATATCTTATAAATATTATTTCATTTCCTCCTTATGAAAATCTCTGATACTACCCCCACTTAAGAGATAAGAAGATTTAGCCTTTGTGAGTGTAAGGAGCTTCTTTATGGTTATATAGATAACGGTGGAACTGGGATCAACTAACTGTAAGATTCAAATTTTACTCTAAGCTGCATCCTTCCATTGACATGAATAACCATGTTTCACTGAACAGTCTTGAATTCACAGAGCCTTGTATTTTAAAAAAAAAGTGTTTACTAAATTAAATGGTTCAAGTTGAAATGGTAGAATTGGCTATGAACTTAGACTTTGAGAAAAATTACCTGGCTTTCAAGAAGGTGGTCCTATTTGCTAGGCCTAAAATGTTTTACTTTACTGTTCTGTTTTGAAATGTTATGTTTTGGAGCAAAACCAGTGGTAAGGTTCAGAAATGGAGATGCCAATATAAAGGATGAAATGCTGGAGCTTTTTCAGCTGTAAACTGGAGGGAGCTGAATTGGGGGAGTTAACATGTATATCAGTTTTCATATCAGACAGTTTCATATGTCCGATATATTTTGTATAGCCCCTTTCTGCTGAAAACATTTTTATTTAACATTTGTTTGCTGAAAAGTGCAACTCCAAGGGCCAAATTCCCTGGCTTGTGTACTGAAGATATTCAGCGTTTTGAGTGTTAAGAAGAGCTACAAATTAATCCCCGGGAAAAATTCCTTCCATTTCCAAGTCTGCCAATGCAGGATTTTCAGAAAGGATAGTTGACCAAGTAAATTAAACTCCCTTTGACTATGCAGATGTCAAGAAAGAGCATACTTTTCAGAGCAAAATTATGAAACAGAAGAATTTTTTTCTTCTTCTCTTTGAAATACATTTTCTTCTTGCTCTCAGTATCTATGTAAGTTTGAGTTTCCTATGCAACCTTTAGTTTCTTTATTCTTTGTTACTGTGTGGTACTGCTGCTGCTGCTTCTTTTTTTTTGTTGTTAATAGCCCAGGAGCAATATTATATAAGGAAAAATGAAAAGTTCCATTACAATCTCCAACTCTCTTAAATTGAAAAAAAAAAGTAAACTGGAATGAACATACATGCCATTGAAGGTTGGAATTTTAAATTTGGTTTTAATAGTCTCAGTACTTAGAAACAGCAGAATTATTTTGTGGTTGAAGATTCTTTATTTAATAATATTTATAGAATGTGGTGAACACTGGTTGAGCAGGTTAATGTGCTGCCTTTTTAATAGGGAGCTATTGCTACTGGTTTCTCCTCCATGAGGCATGTACTTGGAGCTGTTTTTCAGTGCTGTGAGTGCTAATGAAGGCCAATTTAAAGCAATTTTCTTGAAGATTGCTGCTCAGCCCTGTCTGACTTCTAATTCCAAAACTTATGCCAGGCAGGAGGGTGTAGCGAGGGGTTAGTAAATACAATTATATTAATACTGGTCTTATTTTAGTTACTTACAGCTCGCTTACCTTGAAGGCAACCAGTCAATGAATACAGACCTGATACCTTCAGTGCATTCATTATACTAATAAGTCTCGCATTGAAACGGACGTTGAAATTCAGTGTGTGAGAAAGGGTGTGTAAGTATTTACGTTCGGCCTGAGCTTGCTCTGAGCTGATAAAGCTTCTCTTTTAAACTCTAAACTGCATTAGATGAGTCACTGGCCTGTGTTATCTCAGCTATGTCACTGCTACGCTTGCCACAAAATTATTCTATTGTCAGTGCTTTTGAGAGGTAAAATTATTTTACTCTGCTATAGATATTATTTCTGTCTGTCTTTTCTGAGCAGGATGTGCTCTTTCCGGACGGATTTATTAACTTGAGATCGGCTTGAGTTGAATGTTGTGAACGTACATCATTCAGACTGAGGCTAGTTCTGTGATCTTTGCACAGTGAAAAATTCAGTAGGGTGACTTCATTATAAGGAAAATAAAAGAGAAAAAAGGACTTTGACACAGTCTTCTGTCATTTTGTAGCCTCTCAGTCGTTTTCAGGTTTCACTTTTCATTTTAAAAACAAAATTTTACAGGCTCCCATCCAAAGTATTTAATTTACTTCTGGCAACTAAAAAGAAATAAGTTGCTTTTGAAAACTTAGAAAGGTACCTCTAGGATTGAACATAATATTGCATAGGACTTAATTGGGTATAATATAATATTTTATACCTTAAATTCCCTTGAGACCAAAAATGAAACATCTTCTCTAAAGGACAAAAGATAAAAATGATTTTAAATGCAACTAAAAGGTAATTATATAAATAAGGTACTTATGTTCTCTCTTATTTTTTAATTATGTCCCACCTTGTCTAAGACAGGATGAAAATTTCCAAGGAGGAACGTTTAAGGATGCCTAATTTGCAATCAAAACTAGTAGGTTGATATTTGTAAATTCTTTTGTAAGTTTTGAGTTGTAAAACGGAGATCATTTGATTTATCAGTGACATTTTGTGGGACTTAAAAAGAAAATGGATGGTGAATGCTACATAAATTTTGGTATTTGAAGAAAATTACTTAACCCCTTTCTCCAAGTCTCTGTTTATATCGCTATAGTACAGTGTGCCCTTTTATATGAATGCTGCAATTATAGAGAGATTGTAAATGAAATTTAAAATGAGGTAATTTAATTTTCAGGGTTAAGTCAGTAATTTGCATTTTGTTCAATAATTTAAATTTTCATATTTGACTAATGATGAATTTTCCACATTGGGCCTTTTTTCTTCTAGTTTGTATTTTGACTTGCCTACAAAACAAATACATTACAAAAATTAAGACTGTGCTTGGCATTCGAAGCCTCTTTGAATTTTAAGAAAAATGAGATATTTTATGAGTGTCATGAGCACTTTTCTGGTGTTCATTTGAAAAGAATACTGGATTCATATCGATACAAACACTTTGAAGAGATTTTATTAAAATGTCCTCTCTCTGAGTTACCCTTTGTCTTTCCATTTACGTGGAGAATAAGGAAGCATATATAATTTATTACTATTAAGGAACTTTATGAATGGCCTTTCTCATATTTCCCCCCTGGAAGCCATTAGATAATCTGTTTTTGTAATACTGAGTCAAACATTTGGTTTAGTATTCTTTTTTTCAGAACAGACCACATAATCATAGGATTATTAGGCATCTCATAATTTTTAGAGGTTCTCTTAAACCCATGCACCTTTATTCCAATGCTGAATTTCCTAAAGTTACAATTTTAATTCTTGTTCTCAAAAGCAAACAAACAAAAAAATGTTACCCAAGATGCACATAAAACATGCATTAAAGGCGTTTCCTACTCTATGTGTTTTTATTATCCCTCTCCCTTACCACCCACCAGCCTTGTGGATTTAAGAGAGTCGACATAATTGAGTAAGTAAATTACCAAAAACCTAGGCAGCTGCTGCAGACACCTAGCAACTGCCTGTTCCCTGGTTCTAATGTTCTCGTATTAGCACATTAAAACAAGCAGAAAGGGGGCTCTTAATTACGCCTTGCTTTATGGGAGCACAATAAATTCCTTTTGTTGACCTTACTGCACACTCAATGGTGTTTTTGTGCAGTGTTGTATTAAGAGATATCAAAAGTCATAGATTGAAGGATTATTTTGAGTATTTAAGGAACGTGTAAGTAGGTAGTAATGAACCCCCAATACAACCAAATCTGCTCGTCTCAATGCTAAAGTACCAGTTATTCAACATTTCAAACTGACAGCTTGTAAATGTAAATTTTATTAAATGCACAGCAATAAAAATTTGTAGGTTTCTGTCACTTTGAATTTTAGTGGCTCAAAATGAGGCCTCTAGCCTTTTAAATCACAGCAGGTAAAAGCAGAATTCTCAAGCATTCAGCATTTTGAACCTTTTTTAAGTTTCACTGTGTGCATTTGCTCACATAATATCCTTTGCAGGATTCAAGAATGGATGTGTTATGTCACTAACAGGCCCACATTTTCCATCTCCTTTGTATCACAGTTCACAAAATGTTTCTCTTACAACCCAAGAGGAACGAGAGTGACGGATTTTGAAAGAAATAAGTCACAGAGATTTAAAAGAAAACATTAAAGCAATTATCCTCCAATTAAAAAGAAATTAAAAACAGAAAAATAAATTAAGAAAAATAAGACAGTGCAACAAATAATATGAATGAAGTGGTCAAGCTCATTCTCATGGAGATAATGGAAAATATAAATAAGCAAGTAAAATAAGCATATAGTGAGACAATATAATGGGGAATAAAATCTTGGTTAAGATTTCCTAAAGATTTCTAAAACCTAGAAAGTGAAAAAACACACATGTTTCAAGGCTCACTTTATTGGACAAAATGATAACCGGTGTTTCACATAAGGAAAGCCCAAAGCCAGATTTAACTAACAATTGTTTGCTATGTTCTAAACTTAATGTCAGGAGCATTTCACTTCTCTGTTTATTGTCCTATAGAGAAGTAGTCTCAATTGATACCTGACCAATATCAGAATTTAAACACAGTAATTGAATATGCAGTTTGTCAAGTAATATCACTTTACCTTAGTGAATATTATTGCTATGAATGGCTTTTCTGATGAGACTTAGGAGAAAGCGTCTGGCCACCTGGGGTTGTTAAATATCCCCCTGGCACTTTCTGTAAGAGTTCAAGTATTACCCTGGTTTTGGCCACATTCCAGTTTGAGCTAATGGCATTTGTCCTTTCGAAGTTGCCTTTGCAGTTTTAATTGGGTCTGACTCTTTTCTTCCCTCTAAGGAGGCTTCACCCCTAAACATTCTCATTCTGGCAGAAAGAGAGGAGACAGTCATCCTTCTTTGTCTAAATTTCTGGAGAGTATTACAATGTTCTGTGCATTATCAAAGTAGTTAAAGATGAACTTCAGCAGTGCATGTGTACATATTATAAGGGTTTGTTGATTAGTCTCTCAATCGTGTCTGACTCTGCAACCTCACAGGACTGTAGCCCACCAGGCTCCTCTGTCCATGGGATTCTCCAGGCAAGAATACTAGAGTGGGCTGCCATTTTCTCCTCCTGGGGATCTTTCTGACCCAAGGATCCAGTCTGCGTCTTCTGCTTTGGCAGGCGGGTTCTTCACTGCTTAACCACAGGGGAAGCCCCCATTAGTGGGCTTTAGCATTTATAGAATATGCATGTTATTTGCTGAGTTCATAGAATCTTTCTTCAAAAGATTTTACTTTTAGAGAACTTTGACAGATGATGTAAAGCGGTTTTNTTCTCCTCCTGGGGATCTTTCTGACCCAAGGATCCAGTCTGCGTCTTCTGCTTTGGCAGGCGGGTTCTTCACTGCTTAACCACAGGGGAAGCCCCCATTAGTGGGCTTTAGCATTTATAGAATATGCATGTTATTTGCTGAGTTCATAGAATCTTTCTTCAAAAGATTTTACTTTTAGAGAACTTTGACAGATGATGTAAAGCGGTTTTGTTGAGTTTCAACAGCTTATCTTTGAAATGGTGGAAATCAAGAATGCTTTATCATAGTTCATAATGTATGTAATGTATGTGGCAATTATAATTACCAAGATAGTAATCACATTTTGTGGGGTTAATTTTTCTTTCTATGTTAAAAGTCAAAGTCCTTTCTCAAAGACCTATGTGGATGAGCTAACACGTCTTTGACGCTGTTTCAGTTTTAATGCCTCTTTCTGCTGCTGTATTCACTGAATCACAACGAGAGTTAAGTATAGAAGACACAGTAGTTGAGTGGTTCTTAAGATTTCCTTAGCTAGTATGTTTAAATTTGAAAGGTAATCACTCTCAGGAATATTTCTATTTCTGTTTTCTTATCTTCCCCAATCACTTCTGCTGTTAAGGTCAACTCCCTCTCTTAGAACTAGCAACATTTTGGTGTATAGGTGGCTGTCCGAGGGAGGGAGATGAAATAAAAATAGAGGTGTGGCCTTAAAATCATGGAATTTCAGAGCTTGGAATGTAGGAACTCGCATGTAGCCTGCTCACATCTTAGTCCACTCATGTTTTTTTTTTTAATTTTTTAATTTTACATATGGGGTATGTGGCTATTTAAAATATATAGACTGGATAAAGTAAAATAATTTACTTTCTTTTCTCCTCTATCTTTTGTGCTGTGCATGGTCGCTGAGTGGTTTCCGACTCTTTGTGACCCCATGGACTGTAGCCTGCCAGGCTCCTCTGTCCATGGGTATTCTCCAGGCAAGAATACTGGAGTGGGTTGGCATGCTGTCCTCAAGGGGATCTTCCCAACTCAGGGATCTAACTGAGTCTCCTTCATTGCAGGTGGATTCTTTACCAGCTGAGCTACCAGGGAAGCCCCTCTTATATTTTGCTTCCCCCAATCCTAGAATCTTCCCAGTGATAATTACTTATATTATTTTGGTATTGGTCCTTCCAACCACAAATGCATTTTCACACATAATTTTGTTTCATGTAATATATTTCAAACATAATTGGAATCATACCATATCACTATACCATATGCTTTTTTTCACCTTGTAATGTTATCTAAGGAGCTTCATATTTGTCCATATAGATATGGACAAATTCTTTTAAATTGGGGCTTGTAAATCCATACTATGAAGCACCTCCCAACTGTAGATTATTTCATTTTTATAACCAGGTCCCTTGACCCTTTTTATATAAATGGGGGAATTATTGCTCTAGAGTAAGTACCTGATTGACTGATTCAGAAATATTTGATGCTAAGATTTGACTCCCTTGTTTCAACTTGAGAAAACTCCGAAGAACACTTTGTAGGGTGGGCTGAAGCCTCAGTAGGAGCTGCATTCAGGATCAGCTTCTCACTCCACCCGATCCAGAGTTTCTTATAGAAGTATTCCACCAGAACGCTTGCCAAGAAACCTGTGTGCAGTTCTCTGGTTCAAAATCTATTTCCAGGGAACCCAATCCAAGACACCTTATGGCTTCATGTGTATCTTCCCTAAATGTGAATAATATGGCAACCAGCTTTGGCAACTACTAATCTGTATCTATGAGATCTGGTTTTTTTTGTTTTTTTTTTTAGATTCCACCTATAAGTGATATTGGGCTTCCCTTGTGGCTCAGCTGGTAAAGAATCCACCTGCAATGTGGGAGACCTGGGTTTGATCCCTGGGTAAGGAAGATTCCCCTGGAGAAGAGAAAGGCTACCCACTCCAGTATTCTGGCCTGGAGAATTGCATGAACCATATAGCCCATGGGGTTGCAAAGAGTTGGACACGACTGAGTGACTTTCACTTCCACTTCCACCATAAGTGATATCATACAGTTTTTGCTCACTCTGTCTGACTTATTTCATTTAGCATAAAGCCCTCTAGGTCCTTCCGTGTTGTCACAACTGGCAAGATCTCCTTTTTAATGGCTGAGTAATATTCCTTTATGTGTGTATATAGTGGAAGTTCAGAGGCAGAACAAGTTCAGAGGCAGAACAGGAAATGATTCAGAACTAAGGATTCAATTCTGAGATGATTCAGTTGTTCAGAACTGGGGATTATATCAATGGAATCCATAATTCCTATAGGCTCTAGGACTCAGTCTAAACATTCAGGGCTAAGCCCTGCATGCAGTTAATACTAGAAGAAAAGGCACAGGAGGGATGAAGGGGAAGATGTAGAGAAGAGGAGACCTGCTTCAAGTCTCTTGGGGGAAGAAGATAAATGTTGATAAATAAATAGATGAATAAGGATGGAGGAATTTTGTTCATCAGAATTAGTTTCAGGTAAATGACTATCTTTTAGGGACAATACAATGATTAGTATGAAGCACTCATTTCCAAACCCCCCTCCTGCCCCACACTCAACCCCAATATGCAGATAGAGGCTGGCAAAAAGAGCATGTAGGAGAAAGGAGGAGAAATCTAAAGTTCTGAGGGAAATCTGGAAGAAGGAAACAGAAGCCAGGGTAGCTGGGGGCTGCCTAGAAGAAAGACGTTAGAGGAATGGCCTGGGTAGAAAGAAGGCTGAAACATAACATTTGAAGAGCAAGAAGGTCTAAAGGGAGATCTGCTGTTTCCCATAAATTACACAGTTTCAGCCATCTTCCCCTCACCCTTTCTTAGATGAAGGTCCTTCCCTGCCAAAGACCCCGTCTGCAACCCTGCCCTCCAGCTCCTGTTGGTTAGACCTGGAATGGACCCCTGAACTGAACCAAAGCAGTCAGATGCTCTCAGTGATTTAGAACTGAGATTCAGAGACAGAGAATTCAGCTCTGTGTATAATTAGAATTACAGTCATGCAAGCCTGAAGGCTGAGGCATGGCTGTCTTCCAGAATGGGGCAAGAAAGCAGAGAATACCAGGCTAAATGGAGTGGAATAAATTATATGCCGAGAGAGAAATAGATACAAGAGATAGAGTCTCTCTCTCTCCTCCTTATGGATTTCTCGGTCTTGCTTAAAAATCCTCCTGTGGAACTTAATTCCATTCTTGTCCTTTGGTTCTATAGGATACTCCTGTATCCCAGTAACAAAAATGACTAAGCCTAGTTCAAGTTACTGTCTACTAATTTAACCAAAAGAGTTTTCCACTTCTGAGAATTTATTCATAGAAAGCAATGTACAGATATGTACATCCGCATGTTCACTGCAGCATTGTTTAACATAAAAAGACATGGAAACCACTTGTGTCTAGTCCAAGGGATGAATGGATAAAAAAGATGTGAGATGGATATATGTGTGTGTGTGTATCTATGTATCTATATATATATATGCATACATGATGGAATATTATTCAGCCATACAAAAAAGGAAAATTTGCCGCTTCTGAATGGAAATTGAAAGCTTTATGATAAGTGAAATAAGTCAGAGAGAGTGAGTAAAGCCTGAAAGATATCACTTATGTGTGGAATCTTTAAAAAATGAATAAAGAAAAAAGAGTAGACCTCGAAGGTACAGATTGTTGTTTTTGTTGTTCGGTTGCTAAGTCGTGTCTGATTTTTTGTGACTCCACGAACTACAGCAAGCCAAGCTTCCCTGTCCTTCACTATCTCCTGGAGTTTGCTCAAACTCATGTCTGCTTTGGCCCTGCCTCTTCACTTTTTCTGGAGCTATTAGTAATTGCCCTCTGCTCTTCTCCAGTAACATACTGGACACCTTATGACCTGGGGGACTCATCTTTTGGTGTCGTATATTTTTGCCTTTTCATACTGTTCATGGTGTTCTCACAGCAATAACACCGGAGTAGTTTGCCATTCCCTCCTCCACTGGACCACGTTTTGTCAGAACTCTCCACTGTGACCCGTCCATCTTGGGTGGCCCTGCAGAGCAGTGCTCAGAGTTTCATTGAATTATGGAAGCGCCTTTGCCCCAGCAAGGTTGATGACCCATGAAGGAGAGAGACAGATTGGCGGTTGCCAAAGTTGACCAAGTGGGTGGATGAAATGAGTGAAGGGGGTCCAAAGAAACATATTTCCAGTTATAAACTCAATAAATCCTAGAGATGTATAGATGTACAGTGACTATGGTTAATAATATTATATTGTTTACTTGAAAATTGCTAAGATCACTGCAGATGGTGACTGCAGCCATGAACTTAAAAAATGCTTGCTCCTTAGAAGAAAAGCTATGACCACCCAAACAGCATATTAAAAAGCAGAGACATTGCTTTGCTGACAAAGGTCTGTCTAGTCAAGGCTACGGTTTTCCCAGTAGTCGTGTGTGGATGTGAGAGTTTGACCATAAAGAGAACTGAGTGCTAAAGAATCAATGCTTCTGAACTGTGGTGTTGGATAAGACTCGAGAGTCCCTTGAACTGCAAGGAGATGAAACCAGTCAATCTTAAAGGAAATCAGTCCTGAATATTAATTGGAAGAACTGTTGCTGAAGCTGAAGCTCCAATACTTTGATCACCTGATGCAAAAAACTGATTCAATGGAAAAGACCCTGATGTTGGGAAAGATTGAAGGCCGGAGAAGAAGGGGACGACAGAGGATGAGATGGTTGGGTGGCATCACCGACTCGATGGACGTGAGTCTGAGCAAGCTCTGGGAGTTGGTGACGGACAGGGAAGCCTGGCGTGCTGCAGTCCATGGGGTTGCAAAGAGTCAGACACAGCTGAGCAACTGAACTGAACTGAAGAGAGTAGATCTAAAGCTTCTCATCGCAAGAAAAAAAATTTAACTATGATGATGGAAGTAAGCTAGACTTACCTGGGTGATCATTTCATAATATATACAATATTGAATCACTATGTGGTACATCTGAAACTAATATGATGTTGTATGCCAATTATATCTCAATTAAAAGAGTTTTAACTAAGAACATTGGTGTCAGAAGTTGGATTGCAAATAATAGCCCTTTGGGGAAGAGAACTGTAGAACTGGCTCAGTTGAAGTGCTATAAAATGCGATGAATATGAAGTTTTCTCCAGAGTGGGACTGGAATATAGCTTGATTTTGTTAATTGCAACCATGCAGATATGACTAATCACAGTTAGAATGCGAAGATTAAAAATGCCAAGAGAAAACCATTTAACAAAAGCCCATAGAGATCACTGGAGAAAACAACTAGATATGGACGGGAAGATCCAGTGTTTGTCAGGAGAAAGTATTCAGGAAGTGAACTGACAACAAGTTTGTCTTCAGATGAAGAAAATCCTAGGTAGAAGTAAAGCAAATTTTACATTCAAATATGATTAAGTATGAGCACTTACAAATGAAAAACATAAAATGTAGCATGGTGTGTATAATATAAAAAATGGAAGCATTGTGTATTTGTTTCCCAGGGGTGCAATGACTGAGTGGCTTAAGACAACAGAAATTTATTCTCTCATGGTTCTGAAATTGAGAAGTCCAAAATCGAGGTGTCTCCAGGGCCAAGCTTCCACTAAAGGCTCCAAAGGAGAATCTTTCTTTGTCTCTTTCCTCTTTGGGTGGCTCTGGGCATTCCTCGACTTGTGGCAGCATCACTGTAATTTCTGCCTTCTTCACATGGACCTTCTTCTCTCTGTTTTCACAAAGTATTCCTCTCTGTGTTTCTTTCCTCTTCTAATAAGGATGTTGATTTTACTGAATTCAAAGCTCACGAAAATGTTCTTAACTCAGTTACAACTATACAGGCTATTTCCAAGTCAGATCACATTCATAAATGCTGGGGGATAGGATTTCCACATATCTTTTTGGAGAGGGACAATTCAACACAAAACAGATTGTGTATAAATATATCTTTATTAGTATTATTATTTGGTCACCTGATGCGAAGAACTGATTCATTTGAAAAGACCTACNATCACATTCATAAATGCTGGGGGATAGGATTTCCACATATCTTTTTGGAGAGGGACAATTCAACACAAAACAGATTGTGTATAAATATATCTTTATTAGTATTATTATTTGGTCACCTGATGCGAAGAACTGATTCATTTGAAAAGACCTACATGCTGGGAAAGATTGAAGGTGGGAGGAGAAGGGGACGACAGAGGATGAGATGGTTGGATGGCATCACTGACTCAGTGGACATGAGTTTGGGTAAGCTCCGCGAGTTGGTGATGGACAGGGAGGCCTGGCGTGCTGCAGTCCATGGGGTCGCAAAGAGTCGGACATGACTGAGTGACTGAACTGAACTGAATTCAACACAAAACAGATAGTGTATAAATGTATCTTTCCTTATTCAGTAGACAGGTTTTTTTTTTTTCAGTCTGGGGCTATTGTAAGTCATATCATCAAAAAGAGGGCTCCAACAATGTCTCCCATCCTGGGTACCCGTCTGCAGTGCTCTTTACCACTCTCCCACTGGTAGATGGAGTGTAATTCCCCTCCCATGGAATCCTGCTAGCCTTGGTGAATTGCAATAACCAAGATAATGCAGCAGAAGTGTCATCACATGACTACTGAGGCTCCATCAGAAAATATTTTGCAGCTTCTGCCTAGGACTTGGGAATGCATGCTTCTAGTCACACCTTTTTAGGGTCCTCCCACTCAGAACACGGCCATGTCCTGTGGGAAGCCCAAGACACTGAGAGGCCACATGGAGATGTTCCTATTGACAGTCTCACTCAAGCCAAGTCTTCAAGCTGTCCTAGCACAAGATCCAGACATTGAGCGAAGAATGCTTCAGATTACTCCAGACTCAAGGCGTTTGTGTCACTTCCAGTCAAGTGAGTCTGCCCAGCTGTAGCTCCAGCTATTGCAAAACACAGACAAGCCACTCCTGCTGTACCCTGTCCAAATTCCTGATAAACAGAATCCCCGAACATAATAAGATGGTGATTGTTTTATATCCCTAGTATGTGGTAATTGGTTCTGCTGCGATAGTAATTGGAATAGTGGGTCACAACTCATTAGTGTGTTGTAAAATGAATTTAGCGGGGTACCAAAATTAAACCAAAAGTTAAAAATTTTATATTCTATATCTTAAGATTTTTATTTTAAAATGTAAATATAAATTTGCTATTCAAAGTGATTACATTTTGTCTTTGTGGTTTGGAAGGCTGGTTAGAAAAATTATTGTTGTTGTTTAGTCACTAAATTGTGTCTGACTGTTTGTGACCCCATGCACTCTAGCCCGCCAGGCTCCTCTGTCTATGGGATGTTCCAGACTTTGGAACTGTGGTGTTGGAGAAGACTCTTGAGAGTCCCTTGGACTGCAAGGAGATCAAAACCGCCAATCCTAAAGGAAATCAGTCCTGAATATTCATTGGAAAGACTGATGCTGAGCTGAAACTCCAATACTTTGGCTGCCTGATGCGAAGAACTGACTCTTTGGAAAAGACCCTGATGGCAGGAGGAGAAGGGGATAACAGAGGATGAGATGGTTGGATGGCATTACCAACTTGATGGATATGAGTTTGCAAAAGCTCAAGGAGTTGGTGGTGGACAGGGAAGCCTGGCTTGCTGCAGTCCATGGAGTTGCAAGGAACTAGACACAACTGAGTGACTGAACTGAACTGAACTGAAGCAAGAATACAGGAGTGGGCTGCCATTTCCTTCTTGGGGGATCTTCCTGACCCAGCGATTGAACCTGCGTGTCCTGAATTGCAGGCAGACCCTTTACCACTGAGCTACAGTTATTCAAATGTAATAGCCAGCAGGAAAGATGTGCTGGAAAATCTACGAACTCAAGGATAAATGTGTGAAAAAGAACTTCTGACAATGGAAAAAATAGAAAGAAAAACAAATGCTTGTTACACAAGCAAACCGATAACTCCAGTTTGTATGGGCAGCTAGAGGAGAAGAATGATTTCTTTTTCTTTTTAACTTCTCAAAAATTAAAAAGATTTAGTTTCAGGTGTACAGTACAGTAACACCTGAAACTGTGAAACTATGTATATACACTTTTCCAGATTCTATCCCCTTATAAGTTATTATATAATATTGAGTATAATTCCCTCTGCTAAAAGCATCTACCTTCCAATGCAGGAGACGAGACAGGGGTTCCATCCCTGGGTCTGGAAGATCCCCTGGAGGAAGAAATGGCAACCCATTCTAGTGTTCTTGCCTGGAGAATCCCATGGACGGAGGACCCTGGTGGGCTTTGGTCCATAGGGTTGCAAAGAGTCGGACACAACTGAAGCAATTTAGCATGCCTGTACAACCCTAGACGACTCATTGGAAAAGACCCTGATGCTGGGAAAGATTGGAAGCAAAAGGGGAATAGAGCGTAGAGGATGAGGTGATTAGATAGCATCACTGACCCAATGAACCTGAATTTGAGCAAACTCTGGGAGATAGTAGAGGACAGAGGAGATGGGCATTCTGCAGTCCATGGAGTCGCGAAGGGTCTGACAAAACTTAGTGACTGAACAATCCCAGGAAAATTATGCATCTAAAATTCAGTACTTTGCATCTATAAAATGGAGATTATAATAATGCCTACTTCAGAGTTGTTAAGAAATTATATAAGTTAATGTGCATAACCTAACAGAGTCTCATCCATAAAATGAGCTCAGTTCAGTTCAGTTCAGTCGCTCAGTTGTGTCTGACTGTGACCCCGTGAATCGCAGCATGCCACGCCTCCCTGTCCATCACCAACTCCTGGAGTTCACTCAGACTCGCGTCCATCGAGTCAGTGATGCCATCCAGCCATCTCATCCTTGGTCGTCTCCTTCTCCTCCTGCCTTCAATCTTTCCCAGCATGAGGGTCTTTTCAAATTATTCAGTTCTTCACGTCAGGTGGCCAAAGTATTGGAGTTTCAGCTTCAGCATCAGTCTTTCCAATGAATATTCAGGACTGATTTCCTTTAGGATGGACTGGTTGGATATCCTTGCAGTCCAGGGGACTCTCAAGAGTCTTCTCCAGGTGACTTAAAGAATAGACAGGTGACTTAAAGAATATATTGTCCTGGGTTGGACTGACCTAATCAGGTGAACACTTACAAGGGCTCTTCCTAAAGCAAGAAATATGAAGCAACAGATTTGATGCAAGGGAGGTTCTTGGTTGTGGGCTTTGGAGTGAAGGAAACCAAACAAGAGGGAATATAGATGGGCTCTGGGAACTAACAGTTTATCTGATTTTTTCGGATCTTCGACTGTACACAGTCGTATCAATGCCAGATAATGACTGTTGTTTCTTAATGTCTGATCATTATAATTACTTCTCCTTAAGTTATGGTGCCAACTAGGATGGCCAGTACATCAGTAAATAATATCGGTGACAGTGGGACTCCTCTTTCTAGGCTCAAATGGAAGCTTTGAATTATTTCACACAAAGTGTAGTGTTTATTACAGCTGCTGGTGGTGCAAGTTGCTCAGTCATGTCTGACCCTTTGCAACCTCATGGACTGGGACTGTAGCCCGCCAGGCTCCTCTGTCTATGGAATTCTCCAGGCAAGAATACTGGAGTGGATAACTTTCCCTTCTCCAGGATATCTTCCCAACCCAGGGATCAAACCTAGGTCTTCCATGTTACAGATGGATTCTTTACCATTGGAGCCAAATTTCTTTATCAAAATAAGGGAGTTCCTTTCTATTTCCTATTTGCTAAAATAATTTTTTTAATCATGTAAGAATTATAACCTTTTTATTTACCTACTGAGTGGTCATAATTTTTATTCTTTAATCTTTAAATGTAATATATTGTATTATTTAATTTTATAGTGTCAAACCATCCTTACATTCCTTGGATAAGCCCTACTTCATCATGACTTTAGACCATTTTGCTCCATTTATTCCTTTCTCTCCCAGATTTATTTGCTATTATTGTCATGTATTTTAGTTCTACCCTTTTAAACAATATAGAATATTATTATTAATAACTTATAAACCCACGTGTTGATCACTTTCTTCTTCTTACATGTTAGTCCTTATGAAATAATTTTTCCTGCCTCATGTGCATCCTTTAAAATTTTCTTTAGAGTGAGTCTAAGGGTGGTGAATCATTTTTGTTGGCCTAATTTATCTCTTGGTACAGTACAATATTATTTCTGTGTATAGAAATCTAGCATAACAGTTTTTTTCTTGACGAACATTCAAGAACCCATTTGTCAGTCTTTTGACTTATATGGCTGTTGAGAAGTCAAAAGTCCATATGCCACTCTTTTAATGATAACCTCATTTTAACACACTTTTCATGATTGAGAATTTGGGATTGGCATGTACACACTGCCATATTTAAAATAAACTACCAAAAAGAGCATAGATAACTCTGCTCAGTATTCTGTAATAACCTAAAAAAAAAAAGACTTTCTTTATCTTTGAACTGCACATCCACAGGGTGTATATGAATATGGATTTGTTTTTATTTAACTTGTTTGAAATTCATTGCAATTCTTGAAGCTGTGGATGAATGTCTTTCATAAATTTTGGGAAAAATCTCATCCCTTATCAATAAAAATATTACACCTGCCCTGTGTTCTATTTCATCGTGTTCTGGAGTTCAAGCTGGATGGTTGATAAACCATTTCATTTTATCCTATGTTTCTTAATAGTTGATACTTTTCACCTTTTTTTCTTTCTGTCCTGCATTCTAGATACTATCATCTGGACTATCTTATTCACAAATTCTTTTTTCATTTGTGTCGAATGTGTTTGCTGTGTTTTTAACCTCAATTATTTTAAATTTCATTTAAGAAATATTACTGTATTTCTGAATGTCTGCTGCTGCTGCTAAGTCACTTCAGTCGTGTCTGACTCTGTGCGACCCCACAGACGGCAGCCCATTGGGCTCCCCCATCCGTGGGATTCTCCAGGCAAGAACACTGGAGTGGGTTGCCATTTCCTTCTCCAATGCATGAAAGTGAAAAGTGTAAGTGAAGTTGCTCAGTTGTGTCTGACTCAGTGACCCCATGGACTGCAGCCTACCAGGCTTCTCCATCCATGGGAGTTTCCAGGCAAGAGTACTGGAGTGGGATGCCATTGCCTTCTCCGTCTGAATGTCTGCTTTGTTATTTTTTAATAAATTCCTTTTACTTGCAAAAATATTCCAATTTTCAGACTTATCTTTTATGTCTTTAAACATATGAGCATATTTTTTTGGAATTTGTATTAATAATTCCATTCTATGAGTTATCTTAGGTGTGTCTATGCTATCTGTTATTTCCGGTGATTGTCATTCACAGTGCCTTATTTCCTTCTGTCCTAGTTATCTTTGTGAACTGCTCATTTCTTCATAGTTGTGGTGATGCTTTGTAGCATAGGATAAGGGTGCCTTCTTCGAGGGCTGATTAATTTTTGTTTTTCCCCTGTGCCTAGGAGCACTAGGGCTGGAGACTCATTTTAAACTAAATTCAAGGTTTGAATTTCATCAGTTATATAAGTGGTGTATGTTTATTCTCATAGCTTGCCTTTTAAATTTGTTTACAGTGTTTTTTCTTTTTAAACTAAAGGTTTTTTTTAATCTTAAGGGGATCATTATATATATTTTTTATAGTTTTGTTTTTATTCCTTAACAGCTCCTTTCCTACCCCAAGTTGTATGTTGTATATTTTTAGCTAAAACAATAAAAAGTTTTGATTTTCCCAACTATATATTATTTTAAAATATTTACTTGCTACTAAGTATTTGGTTGTGTTGAATCTTGGTTGTGTCATGGGGGATCTTTCACTGTGGTGCATGGATTCTCTAACTGTGGCACTTGAGCTCCAGAGCATGCAGGTTCAGTAGTCGTGATGTGGAGGCTTAGTTGCTCTGTGGCATGTGGAATCTTAGCTCCCTAATCAGGGATTGAACCCATGTCCTCTGCATTGGAAGGCTACTGGACTACCAGGGAAGTCCCTAGATTATTTTTATTTATAGTGTAGAATGTAAATTTTTTTTCAAATGAATATCCAGTAGTCCAAGCATGATTTACCTAATAGTTCATGCTCCCTTCTCTGATTTGAAATACTGCATTTCCATGCATGTATAAGTCTGTTTCTGGATTCTCCATTCTATTCTAGTAG
Source organism: Neotragus pygmaeus (assembly GCA_006410875.1). Classification (NCBI taxonomy): domain Eukaryota; kingdom Metazoa; phylum Chordata; class Mammalia; order Artiodactyla; family Bovidae; genus Neotragus; species Neotragus pygmaeus. The sequence continues at coordinate 12,688 of SJYV01000496.1, read as the reverse complement.
TGTCTTTACCTCTACAATGTCTGCATGCCTTGTTCATCTTTTTTCAAAATTACTTGGAAATTCAGGATTATCTTGTCAAGTACCACATTAATACTTGTTTCAAATTTAATTGAAAAGTATTTGGGGGCTTACAGTCCATGGGGTTGCAAAGAGTTGGACATGACTGAGTGACTAGGCACAGCAAGGCACAGTATTTATGTGGACTTGGGGCTATTTTACAGTAATAACTTTAAAAATATTGCCTTTCACCTCTGAATATAGTATATATATATATATATATATCTTCATTTATTTCTTCAATGATGTGTTACAATTTTCTCAACAAAATTTTTGAACATTTTGTGCATCTCATTACCTCATAGTTTTTGTGTTTCTTTGTGAATGGTTTTTTTCTTTATAATTTCTAGTTGATTTAGTTGGCTTAGAAATACCATTATTGTGTGTGTGTGTGTTAATGTTGTAACCAGCAACCTTAATGAACTTTTTAGTATTTTGAGTTTACTAGAAGATTTACTTTGCTTTTCTACGTAGTTGATCCTGTCATCTGCAAAGACAACTTTGTATTTTCTTTTTAATATTTACAAAGATACAAAGTGATAAAAATGTTAATCTAAGTGGGCATCAAGGGAACATATCTCAACATAAAAATGGCCACTTGTGACAAACCCAAAGTAATATCATATTCAATGATGAAAAGCTGAAAGTCTTTCCTCTAAATTCAGGAAAAAGGACAAGGATGCCCACTTCTACCACTTCTATGTTAAGACACACACTTTCAGAAGCCCTAGCCACAGTAATCAGAAAAGAAAAAAGCCGTTCAACTAGGAAGAGAAGTAAAACTGTCACTGATTATGCCACAAAAGCTGGCATAATACTTTGTATTGGAACTCTCAAAGTCTCCACCCCCAAACTACTAGAAGTGAATTCAGCAAAGTTGCAGGAGGCAGAATTAGACAGGAATATATAGAAATCTGTTCCTATTCTACACACTTTCAGAAATAGAAAGTAAAAAAAAAATTCCATTTAAAATCACATCTAAAAGAATAAAATACCTAGGAATAAAGTTAATCAAAGATGTGAAAGACCTATACTCTGAACACCATAAAACACAAAAGACCACTAATTCCCAAAGCAATCTTGAGAAAAAAGAATAAAGCTGGAGGTATTGTGCTCCCAGACCTCAGACTATACTACATAGTCACAGTAATCAATACAGCATGGTACTGGCACAAAATAGAGACACATACTCATGAGGTCACAAAGAGTCAGACACAAATTAGTGACTGAACAACAAGACCAGCGGGACAGAACAGAGAGCCCAGAAATAAACCCACACATCTATAGTCAGTTAAGACAAAGGAGGCAAGAATATACAGTGGAGAAAAGACAGTCTCTTCAATAAGTGATACTGGAAAAAATTAGACTGCTTCATGCAAAACAATGAGATTAGGACATTTTCTCACACCATATACTCAAAATAAACTCAAAATATAGATAAAATAAAGTGGATTAAAGACCTAAATTTAAGACTTGAAATTGTAAACTCCTTTAAGAGGAACTTAGGCAAAACATTCTTTGACATTAAATCATAGCAATATTTTTCTGGATCTGTCCCTTGAGGCAAAAGAAATAACAAAAATAACAAATGTAACCTAATTAAGAGCTCTGGCACAGCAAAGGAAATCAATGACAAAATGAAAAGACAACACACAGAATGGCAAAAAATATTAGCAAAGGATATGACCTACTAGGGGTTAATGTCCAAAATATATAAACAGCTCATACAACCCAACATCAAAAAAAAAAAAAAAAAAGAATCAATCAAAAATGGGTGGAAGACCTGAATAGACATTTTTTCAAAGAAGGCATATGGATGACTAATGAGCACATTAAAAGCTGCTCAATAATGAAATTATCAGAGAAATCGAAACACAGTGAGATATCACTTCACACCTGTCAGAATGCTGCTGCTGCTGCTAAGTCACTTCAGTTGTGTTCGACTCTGTGCGACCCCATAGACGGGAGCCCACCAGGCTCCCCTGTCCCTGGGATTCTCCAGGGAAGAGTACTAGAGTGGGTTGCCATTGCCTTCTTCAATGCATGAAAGTAAAAAGTGAAAGTGAAGTCTCTCAGTCATGTCCGACTCTCCGCAACCCCATGGACTGCAGCCTGCCAGGCTCCTCCATCGATGAGACTTTCCAGGCAAGAGTACTGGAGTGGGTTGCCATTGCCTTCTCTGCCTGTCAGAATGGCTATCGTCAAACATCTACAAGTAAAAAATACTGGAGAAGGTATGGAGAAAGGGAACCCAAATATACTATTGATAGGAATGTTGGTAGGACATGGGTTTGAGCAAGCTTCAGGAGTTGGTGATGGACAGGGAAGCCTGGCATACTGCAGTTCATGGGGTCACAAACAGTTGGACACGACTGAGTGACTGAATTGACTGAGGAATGTAAATTGGTAAAGTCATCATGGAAAATGGTATGGAGCTTCCTCATAAAGTGGAAAATAGAACTGCCATGTGATCCAGTAATGCCACTTCTGAGTACATATCCAGGAAAAAAAAAACCCCACTAATTTGAAGAGATACATATACCCCAGTGTTCATGGCAGCATTGTTTATAACAGGCAAGATATGGAAGCAACCCAAGTGCCCATCAACTGATGAATGAATAAAGAAGATATACATAGTGGAATATTATTCAGCCACTAAAAGGATAAAATCTTGCCATTTGCAGCATTGTAGATGGACCTAGAGAATATTATGCTTTGTGAAATAAGTCAGAAAAAGACAAATACTATATGATATCACTTATACATGGAATCAAACAGATAATACAAATGAAATATATGCAAAACAGAAACAAACTCACAGAAATAGGAAGCAAACTAGTGGCTACCAAAGAGGAAGACAGAAAGGGGAGGAACAAATAGGGGCTGGGATTAAGAGATGAAAACTGCTATACTATGTATAAAATAAATTAGCAGCAGTGTGCGTAGCACAGGGAATTACAGCCTCTATCTTGTAATAACTTTTAATGGAGTTGTAAAGAGATCCAACCAGTCCATTCTGAAGGAGATCAACCCTGGGATTTCTTTGGAAGGAATGATGCTAAAGCTGAAACTCCAGTACTTTGGCCACTTCATATGAAGAGTTGACTCATTGGAAAAGACCCTGATGCTGGGAGGGATTGGGGACAGGAGGAGAAGGGGATAACCGAGGATGAGATGGCCGGATGGCATCACTGACTCGATGGACGTGAGTCTGAGTGAACTCCGGGAGTTGGTGATGGACNGTAGCACAGGGAATTACAGCCTCTATCTTGTAATAACTTTTAATGGAGTTGTAAAGAGATCCAGCCAGTCCATTCTGAAGGAGATCAACCCTGGGATTTCTTTGGAAGGAATGATGCTAAAGCTGAAACTCCAGTACTTTGGCCACTTCATATGAAGAGTTGACTCATTGGAAAAGACCCTGATGCTGGGAGGGATTGGGGACAGGAGGAGAAGGGGATAACCGAGGATGAGATGGCCGGATGGCATCACTGACTCGATGGACGTGAGTCTGAGTGAACTCCGGGAGTTGGTGATGGACAGGGTGGCCTGGCGTGCTGCGATTCATGAGGTCACAAAGAGTCGGACACGACTAAGGGACTAAACTGAACTGAACTGAATCTGTGAAAATACTGAATCACAAGGCTATATACCTGAAATTAATATAATATAAATTGACTGTAAATTTTTAATGTTTATTGTAATGTTTCAGAGTAATTTTGCTCTGAAATGTTTCAGAGTAGGAAAATTCCCTTCTATTCCTCATTTTATAAGAGGGTTTATTTTCTTTTTTTCTAAATCATAAATAAACATGAACTCTTGGATTGTGCTTTTGTTCTCTGTAATTGTAAAAGAGTTAACCTCTTTTGTCTTTTCCACACCTGAAGTCATTTATGCCCATAGTTTCATTTCTACCTACTGCTTTAACCTTCTGATTCACCATGAGTTATGTCCTGAATTCTATTTTATATGCTATCTATTCAGTCTTATATGTACATAGTAGAGGAACTTGCCTCCAATAAAAACTTTATAGAACTATTTTAACTAGGAGCTTGATTGATAGATGTTGTGGGTTGAATGCTGGCCTCTAAAAAGATATGTCTATGTCCTAAGCTCTGAAACGTGCCAGTGAAACCACATGTGAAAAGGTGTCCTTACAGATGTAATTACATTAGGCATCTCAAGACAAGATCATCCTAGATTAACTAGAAAAGCTCTAGTTCAATGACAATAGTCCTTCTAAGAGACATACAGAGGTCTTCTCCTCCTTGTCTGTATCAGATAGCCACAAGTCAAGGAATGCTTAGAGCCGCCAGAAGCTAGAAGAGGCAAAGAAGGATTCTTCATTAGAGTCTTCAAAAGGAGTGAAGACTTCAAAATGGCTCTTTGATTTGGACTTCTGACTTCCAGAACTGTGAACTAATACATTTCTCTTGGGGCAATTTGTTATAACACCTCTAGAAAACTCGTAATATTATGGTTATTAATTCTTTTTCTATTTTCTTTTTTGCAAACCTCTTCTATGAGCTTGTCTCTTGTCCTTTAGTGGAATATGGGTGACCATCATCTTTTTCCACACAATGAATCTCATTGTCTTCCAAAATGTCTCTGCGTTGGTGTTTTGTTTTTTTTTTCTGGAAAGATTTGAAAATTTTTTTTTTTCTGAAATTAAGGTAAAGGCGTCACAGTGGTCACATGGAAAGGTCTGCTTCTTCTTATAGGCACTGACAGCAAGGAAGTTAAGTTGTCTGCTGACAAAAATACAAATCAGTTTGGTAGTTGATATAACATTATCGACAGTTGTTCAGTCGTTCAGTCATATCCAACTTCTTGCAACCCGATGGACTGCGTGCCGCACACTCTTCACGCTTCCTTTCACTTTCTCCTGGAGTTTGCTCAAACTCATATCCATTCAGTTAATGAAACCATCCAACCATTTCATCCTCTGCCACCCGTTCATGCCCTCAATCTTTCCCAGCATCAGGGTCTTTTCCAATGAGTTGGCTCTTCAGATCAGGTGGCCAGAGTATTGGAGCTTCAGCTTCAGCATCAGTCCTTCCAATGAATATTCAGCATTGATTTTCTTTAGGATTGATTGGCTTGATCTCCTTGTTGTCCAAGGGACTCTCAAGAGTCTTCTCCAGTGCCAGAGATCAAAAGCATCAAATCTTCGGCGCTCAGCTTTCTTTATGGTCCAACTCTCAACGTCCACACATGACTACTGAAAAAACCATAATTTTGACTAAATGGACCTTTGTTGGCAAAGTGATGTCTCTGCTTTTTAGTATGTTATCCAGGTTTGTCCTAGCTTTAATTTCAAGGAGGAATTTTCTTTCAATTTCATGGCTGCAGTCACCATCCTCAGTGATTTTGGAGCCCTAGAAAATAAAGTCTGTTACTCTTTCCGTTTTCTCCCCATCTTTTGTCATGATCTTAGTTTTTTGAATGTTGAGTTTTAAGCCAGCTTTTTGACTCTTCTCTTTCACCTACATCCAGAGGCTCCTTAGTTCTTCTTTGCTGCCTACCATTAGGTGTTATCTGCATTTCTGAGGTTATTAATATTTGTCCCAGAAATTAAGACAAAGGGCTGTACTTTCACATGGCATATGTGGGCAACATTTTTATTAACCTAGAAGAATCAGAGAGGGAAAATAAATCTATAAAAGTGGTTGAAGTTTCTACATTGAGCATGTGCTCAGGTGAACAGTTCTGCATGCATTCGTGTGTGTGTGTGTGTGTGTTTTAAAGTGTGATTGTTTACAGTATTCAGGATGTAGCCTTTTGTAATTTCCTGTACATTACTTTTAAAAGTCTGAGATATAACTTTTTTAAAAATAAATATTTCCCTTTAAAATGACTTAAATCTGCAAAATCTCAGACAGATAATATGGTACCACTATTAACACATGACTATTCATCAACTCAGAAATTAAGTACATTATGTGTAAGTAGAAAATTATTTTCAAGATTTCTAGGATGGTATTAAGTTGTCATTACTCTCTGAAAGCATGGATCTTCTGCTACTTTAGATCACTAGTAGAGGACCTTCCAATGCATTCCCAATAGTAAGTATTTTTCTCATTGACTAAGGAAATGGATATTTTGGGTGAGGGCTTTGGAGAGAAGAAGCTGGAGTCTTGTAGCTTTGTATATTATACAGTAGAGCTCAGAGACAGGCATGGTCCCCTCAGGTACTTCAGCTTGACCTGAACTACTGGAGCTCAGCTTCAACTTAATTGCAGCACAGCAAGGAGTCCCTTCTGGAAACCAGCTGCTTGATCAGGGATTCATTTATCAGGAGGATTATGACTCCAAACATTTTTCTAAACTGTTGTGGCCATTTAAAAAGGGAAAAAAAGAGGAGTCTGGGGAACTAATTAGGAAGGAGTGGCTCCCTTCTGAGTCTTGACCTTAACCCCACTGAGAAAGTGTGGGATTTGCTTTACCTAAGTAAGGAAAGAATATAAATAGTTGGCAAAAATGCTTTGTGGTATGAGTTCCAGCAAGTCATCAATTGGCCTGACACAGAGATGCAGAGAGGTAACAAAACACAAGAAAAACTCCAAAAGCTTTAAAAGTAACAATTAAATGCATCATTGTAACACATCATTATTTTGTACTTTCCTGATTACAGGAAAATAAACTAATTTGAGTCTGTGATTAGTATACAAAATACGAAAAATATTTTCTTTTTGGTTTTTGGCAGATTATGAAGTGTTATCACAATAAGTCTAGGTGTCACTTTCTATTATTCCACTTAGTATATTGTGTTTTCCTATCTGCATTTTAATGTCTTTTATTAATTTGGAAAAATGCTCAGGCTTAACCTCGTAGAATTCTTCCACATCTTCTCTTCTTTCTCCAACTCTATATTACAGCTTTTTTTTTTTTTATCTTCCATGTTTCTTAATCCTTCTTTCATTAAAAAAAAAAAAATCTCCTGATATATTTGAGTTACATTCTGGGTAATTTCATTATATCTATCTTCCAGTTACTGAGCTGTTTCAACTGGACTTGAGTTTGGACTGCTACGACTACTACGTAATCCATTCACTAAGATGTTCATTTCATTTATTGTAATTTTAATTTCTTAAAGTTCCGTTTTAAAGAAAAGCACTGTAATTTTTTGAAAGCTTTTAGTTTTATGTTGTGAGGACTTTATACAGTTTGCACAGCTGCTAGGAGCAAACATTTAGCCTTTTTTCAAGTCTATTTCTGCCATATTAAGTAAACTGTAGGAAAAATGAAGATATAATCGCTAGGAAGCTCAAATGAACAAAAATGAGTACCTCCTGGTATAGTCTGAAGAGTTCTTCAGAACATCAGCATTTAATTTAGTCAAAGTACTCTTGTGAGGTGCTTATTCTTATTTCCATTTTATGGGTAACAAAACTGAGACTTACCCAAGGCCTCCAAGCTAGTATAAGTAGAGCTGAAATCAAACTCATGTTTTATGACTCTCATTTTATTCTATATTTCTTCCAATATTTATCCTTAAACATTTTTTTACATTTATGCAATGGGTTATTAGAGTGTTGAGTAAGTAGGTAAAGGTGTACTATATTTCACTATGACACAATTAAACTTTCTCTAAAAAAGCTACTTAAGCTCAGCCCAAGGTAACTCAAAATGTTTCCTGAGTAAATGACAATGGGTTTTCAGAATAACTTTTTTCCCATCTTTTTTTTTTTTAATTTTCTTACTTCCTACTTTGCTTTTCTATGTTTCTACCCCCTCCCTTATGTGTCTTATATTCTGTAAAGCAATTTATAATTTGCAATTTATAAAAATTTTAAGTGAAAGAAAGTGAAAGTCACTCAGCCATGTTTGACTCTTTGCAACCCCAGAGACTATAGCCTTTCAGGCTTCTCTGTCCATGGGATTTTCCAGGCGAGAACACTGGAGTAGGTAGCCATTCCCTTTTCCAGGGGATCTTCCCAACCCAGGGACTGAAACCAGGTCTCCTGCATTGCAGTCAGGTTCTTTACTGCCTGAGCCACCAGGGAAGCCCAGTAAATAAAAAATATCAAAACAAGACACTTTAATAATAGGGTCTAACACAGATTTACTAACACAGTTGTACTAAGCATTGTTGTTCAGTCGCCAAGTCGAGTCCAACTCTTTGTGACCCTATGGACTGCAGCACGCCAGGCGTTCCTGTCCCTCACCATCTCCCAGAGTTCGCCCAGTTTTAGGTCCATTGTATACATACATATATTGCATTGTATACCTACCTATAATGTATGTATGTATAATATTGACAAACCCTATGAAGAAAGAGTATTACTATAATCTGTTTTATAGATAAGGAAATCAAAACTCATAGAATTTAAATTACTTGTTCAAGCCCGTAAACTTGACCACAAAGGAAAATTAAATTTCTTTGACTCTAGGCCAGTGCTTTAACCACTCTGCTTGAGTAGATCTTCATGTTCTTACGATACGAATTTATTTGAGTTATAATTGCGAAGGCACTGAGAAAACTTTAAATACGTTCTGAATCAAAACATTTATCAGTAAATTGAAGTATTCATATATGTAAGGAGAAATTGAAATCTTTTTCTTATGAATTTTGTATAGTGGAGATTTAAGTATTGAAAATAATTTGCTTACTGCTTTTAAGATTTCTTTCTCTATTGGAATGTTTTAGTTTTAGATGTTGTCTGATGTGTACAGTTTTAAAAATCTTTATTGAATTCATTACAATATTGCTTGTGTTTTATGTTTTGGATTTTGGTCATGAGGCATGTGGGATCTTAGCTCTTCAACCAGGTATTGCAGAGAAGGCAATGGCACCCCACTCCAGTGCTCTTGCCTGGAAAATCCCCATGGATGGAGGAGCCTGGTAGGCTGCAGTCCATGCGGTCGCGAAGAGTAAGACATGACTGAGGGACTTCGCTTTCACTTTCATGCATTGGAGAAGGAAATGGCAACCCACTCCAGTGTTCTTGCCTGGAGAATTCCAGGGACTAGGGAGCCTGGTGGGCTGCTGTCTATGGGGTCACATAGAGTCGGACACGACTGAAGTGACTTAGCAGCAGCAGCAGCAGCAACCAGGTATTGAACCTGCACCCCCTGCATTAGAAGGACAAGTCTTAACCACTGGACCATCAGGGAAGTCCATAGTTGTAGAGTTTCTGAAATAATGCTGTATACAACCTTAATTTTATTCAATCTCAGTACAACAGAACTTTGGTCAAATAAGTTTGGGAAATTTGGGGTTAAAAAAGTCCAAGAGTGCTTTTTGCAATATTCTCAGAGTCTGTTAGGCCCAAGTGCACCATCATGTTCCAACAGTGGGGTAGCTATATCTGTTTACAAGCTTTATTTGAAAAGCAATTCATGGGACAAGTGTCCCACAGAACTTGCCTTTGAAAAATGCTATCTGAAGCAAGATGGTGTTTTATAATACCATCTTACTTGTCTGAATGTCTGAAACCTAATTTTAAAAACATAGGTAAACTGGAAATCAAGATGATGTATCTAAGGGACAATTACAGGTAAAACAGTTATGATATATAGAGAAGAGTTGTGGAAAGGTTTCTGAAGGGATCAAAGCAAAGGATATTAGGTCTTGGAGAATATCTGTACTGCTACCAGTGCATGGAATCTGGAAATTCAGATTTTCATTAATATTCATGGAGTTCTCTATGCTAGTTCTTGATGGCCGAGGAAATGCGCATCCCCAAAGCTCCCACATTCATGTTCCAGGTAGTATTTTGCATTTCTACTGCAACTTCTAATTTTTGGGAGATGTTTTAACACGTATTACCTTATTTAACTGTGCCAGACTCACTGGTAGGTGTGATAGGTCTGGTTTTCACAGCTGTGGAGGTGATTTGAGAACTCTCCTGCTTTACAAATTTTGGGTTTTGTCTGGAGCTTTGCTTTAGCAATCAATGAAGCACATCCCCAAGCAATGAAGCAGAACTGTGGACAGCTGGGAATCTGCAGCTCACACACCAGCCTGGGGTTCTCTTACAAACAAGATTTTTTTTTTCTTTTCAAACAAAGGCTCTTAGATGATTATGAAACCAACAGGTTTTCTATATTAGTGGAATCTTCTTGCCATACAATAAAGTTCTCATCTGCCCACTGTGAAAAGGGTTATAGGTAACTATTTAGTCTTTTGTTGTTATTGATGTATTTTTGCATGTTGTTTTTCTGACTGCAACATACATTCATGTTTACTATAAAAATTTCATAAAATACAGAAATATTTAACATGGAAAATTACAGTTTTCCATAATCTTGCTACTATTAATGGCTATAAATAACTTGGCTCAGAGTCTTCCAGATTTAGTTTTACTCTGCATTTGCTATCAACCATATATGTGTGTCTTTATAATTTTTTTTTGCCTGGGCCATGCAGCTTATGAGATTTTAGTGTCCTGACCAAGGATGGAACCTGGGCCCTAGGCAGTGAGAGTTTGAAGTCCTAACCTCTGGACCACTGGGGAATTCCCCAGTATCTTTATCATTTTAGTTTCAGAATAACATACAAAAAATTGTAGTAAGTTTTAAGAATATACCTAAGTGAAGTATGAGAAAGTGGACAAACCGGTAAGCAACCCATCAGCCAAGTAAAAAAAAAAGAGTGATACCAGTACTCTAAATGCTTCTTTCGTGCCTTGGTCTTCACCATTACCCACTTCTTTCTCCCCAGAGGTAACCATTATTTTGACTTTTAATACCACAGGGGTTTTCTTCAACTTTATGTAAATGGAACCATGGAGGATGTACTCATTTGTATCTGAATTCTTTCATTCCACATTGTATTGATTAAATTCTTCCATATTGTAATGTAGCAATTTATTCATTTTCATTGCTGATGATATCTCATTATGTGAATATGTCACAATTCAATGGCTGATGGACATCTGGATATCTTCCAGTTTTGGAGCACTGTGAATAATGCTGCAATGAACATTCTTGTGCATGTCTTTAGATGCATCTTGACTGCATAGAGAAGGGGATGGAAGAGGATGAGATGGTTGCATGGGATCACCGACTCCCTGGACATGAGTCTGAGCAAGCTCCGCTAGTTGGTGATTGACAGGGAAGCCTGGCATGCTGCGTGCTGCAGTCCATGCAGTCACAAAGAATTGGACACAACTGAATGACTGAACTGAACTGATTGGAGAGATACTAAGAAATTAAGTTATTGGACTATAAGTGAAGAGGAACTAAAGAGTCTCTTAGTGAGGATGAATGAAGAGAGTGAAAAAGCTGGCTTAAAACTCAACATTAGAAAAACTAAGATCATGGCATCCAGTCTGACCACTTCATGGCAAAAAGAAGGGGAGAAAGTTGAAACAGTGACAGATTTCATTTTCTTGGGCTTCAAAATCATTGCAGATGGTGACTGTAACCATTAAATCAAAAGACACTTACTCTTTGGAAGGAAAGCTATGACAAACCTAATTGTTGTTTGATTGCTAAGTCGTGTCTGACTCTTTGAGAGCCCATGGACTGTAGCACACCAGGCTTCCTTGTCCTTCACTATCTCCTGGAGTTTGCTCAAACTCGTATCCATTAAGTCAGTGATGCTATCTGACCATCTCATCCTCTGTCACCCGAAACCTAGTCAACGTCTTAAAAAGCAGAGACATCACTTTGTCGACAAAGTCTGTATAGTCAAAGCCATGGTTTTTCCAGTAGTCATATGGATGTGAGTTGGACAATAACAAGGTTGAGAGCCGAAGAACTGATGTGTTGAATCATGGTGCTGGAGAAGACTCTTGAGAGTCTCTTGGACTGCAAGGAGATCAAACCAATCAACCCTAAAAGAAATCAATCCCGAATATTCATTGGAAGGACTGATGCTCAATCTGAAGCTCCAATACTTTGGCCACCTGATGCAAAGAGCTGACTCATTGGCAAAGACCCTGATGCTGGGAAAGATTGAAGGCAGGAAGAGAATGGGGCAACAGAGGATGAGATGGTTGGATGGCATCATTGACTGAATGGACAGAAGTTTAAGCAAACTCTGGGGGATATTGAAGGATATGAAGCCTGACATGTTGCAGTCCATGGGGTCACAAAGAGTTGGACATGACTGAATGACTAAAGAACAACAACCAGAAGGTCATATATGTCCAACTTTAGTACCTCACGCCTAACAAGTTGCTGAAGGAGTTACAGAAATTTATGCTTAAACCAGCAGTGCATAGAATGCTCCACATTTTCAACACTTGGCAATGTCAGTCTTTGCAATTTTATTCTGGTGAGGGTACAGTGGTAGCGCATTGTGGTTTTCCTTTACATTTATCTGATTATTAATGAAGTTAAGACTTTTTTAATGTTATTGGCTATTTTTTGAAATGTCTATTCAAGTCTCGTGTCTAATATTCTGTTGATTTATTTGTGTCTCTTTCTTTTTGAACTCAATTGTTGTTGTTCAGTTCCTAAGTGATGTCTGACTCTTTCGTGTAAACCTTTTCAATTCTAGATACAATTCCCTTATGAGTTATATGAAATGAAAATATCTTCTTTCACTGTAGGGTTTTCATTTTTCATTTCCTTGAAGATGTTTTTTGATGAGAAGAGTTTTAAAATTTTAGTATAACTCATTTAATCAGCCTTTCCCTTAACAGTTGATTGGTTTCTTTTGGATTTTCTTTAAGAAGTC
>SJYV01000493.1:0-12700 GCA_006410875.1 Neotragus pygmaeus | reverse complement strand
CACCAGGCTCCCCCGTCCCTGGGATTCTCCAGCCAAGAACACTGGAGTGGGTTGCCATTTCCTTCTCCAATGCATGAAAGTGAAAAGTGAAAGTGAAGTCACTCAGTCATATCTGACTCCTAGAGACCCCATGGACTGCAGCCTCTCAGGCTCCTCCACCCATGGGATTTGCCAGGCAAGAGTACTGGAGTGGATGCCACATGAGTTTGACCAAACTCAGGGAGATAGTGAAGGACAAGGAAGCTTGGCATGCTGCAGTCCATGGGGTTGCAAAGAATCAGATTCGACTGAGCAACAGAACAACATAATTAATAAAATGCTATTTTTCAAGGAGAATATCCAATCTTAGGGAAAATGACAAAACAAACACTTTCACATAGAGTTGGTGAGACTACAAATAAAGACATCTTTTTAGAAAGTACTTTGTTTGCTATATGTTAACTTGTAAAATGCCCATACTCAATGACCTAATAATTCCATGTCTGAGAACCAAATCAAGAAACAACTTAAGATTCAGACATCTCTGTAAAAATTAGCTTTTTTAATACCACAACAATGTGAAAGCAACCGAGATGTCTGCCAATAATTTGTTAGCTAAATAAACTGTAAAGGAAGCAAGTGGTTTAAAGTGTTAGTTAAATTGCTTTAACATGTCCATACATAAGTGGTTAAGAAAACAAATTACATACAAAGTGTCAAAGATTCTCCCTAAATCATTGTTTTTTCAATTGTAAGTTGTCACCATTAGTGGGTCATAAAATCAATTTAAGTGGTTGATATTAATTTATCAAAGATTTGAGACATTCTGCCTAGTAAGGATAAGTATGTCATGAAACTTATTTCCAATATATAGATATGCATATCTTCCTATGATCACGGTTGTGACTTAAAAAATAAAAAATTTTTGTTGGTTTTTTTTTTTTTTGAAAACTGCTCTGGTGGTGGAGTCACAGATCTTTGATCATAACTTAATATTCCAAATGTTCTACAGGTGGTATGTTATTTTCCATTGTCAAAAACTACTAATTTTAATATCTAATTCTGAAAGAATTTAGGTGAAAGGAAATTTAAGTTGTGTTGTGCTTAGTCACTCAGTCATGTCTGATACTTTGCAACCTATGACTATAACCTGCCAGGCTCCTCTGTCCATGGGGATTCTCCAAGCAAGAATACTGGAGTGGGTTGCCATGCCCTCCTCCAGGGGATCCTCCCAATCCAGGGACTGAAGCCAGGTCTCCTTCGTTGCAAGCAGATCCTTTACCGTCTGAGACACGAGTGAAGCCCAAAAGAAAATTTATGTATGTTCAAATACTATATGGAGAAATTCAACTAGAAAAGATGGTGTATATCCTGAGCACTCAGCCAAGTTGAGGGAATAAAAAGAGAGAAGGAAGAAAAAAATAGAATAGTTTTGCCAGAATATCATTATTGTGATTTAAATCTTCATAATTTGTTTTTCCATGTTTTCCAATTACTTGTTTCTTTGCTTTTACAGTGAGCCTACTCTTTTTAAAATTAAAATAGAAAAAAAGGGGGGGAGGGGCTTCCCTGGTGGCTCAGGGGTGAAGAATCTGCCTGCAGTGCAGGAGACACCCGTTTAATTCCTGGTTTGAGAAGATCCCAGGTGCCTGGGGGCAGCTAAGCCCCTGCACCACAACTGCTGAGCCTGTGCCCTAGAGCCTGGGAGCCGCGATAACTGAGCCCATGCGCTGCAAATACTGAAGCCCGAGCACTCGAGACTGTGCTCCGGAACAAGAGGAGTCACGGCACTGAGAAGCCCGCGCACCACTCCCAGCACCTCAGAAAAACCTGCGCGGCAACAAAGACCCGGCACAAATAAATAAAAGTATATTTTAAAAAGAAGGAAAAAGTACAGAGGAGAAATGGAAACAATTTACCTGATAAATACTCTTTGGATTGCTGACTTTAGGAATTATCTGAGGTTCTTTCTTACAACTTTCTTCATCAGAGGAAGTGCCAGAGGAGTAGTCTAATGTGGCTCTATTAACAGCATCACTGATTTGTTGGAATAATTCCCATTCCTCCCATCTGCCTTTGAAAGAAGCAATTGTAAATGGATGATTTTTCTCACCATACCTAAGAAAGAAAGGAAAATAACGCATTCATTAGGGACTCAAATTCTAACAGGTTTTTATTTCTCATCTTTTCTGGAAACAGCTCAGTAACTTACAAGAAGAGTTACTTGAAAACAACAACAATTAGGCCAAGATGGTAGAGGAGCAAGACCCTGAGCTTACCTTCTCTCATAAGCACACCAAGATTACAACTATTTAGACAGCAGTTACTGATGAGAGACTGAAATCTAGCAGAAAAGATCTTCTACAATTAAAGTGATAAAGAAGGAACCACAATGAGGCAGGTAAAAGGAAAAGGAGTGGAATGTAGTTCAGACACATACCTGCAGGTGAGCAACACACACACACAGAGGAATAATGACAGAGGTTCTCCCAAGGAGCATTCAGTGGGTGAGCCCCACATCACGCTCCCCAGACGAGAGAGCCGACCCCAGCAAGATGAACCCCCAGAATGTTTGGCTTTGAAGGCCAGGGGGCTTACTTTCTGGAGAGCCAGATGGCTGTCGGAAATAGAGACACCACTCTCCAAAAGCCCACACAAAATTTCACATGCTCTGGGACCCAGGGCAGAGGCAGCAGTTTGAAAGGAACCTGCGTCAGACCCACCTGCTGATCTTAGGAAGCCTCCCGCAGAGGCAGGAGGCCGTGGAGCTCACCCTGGGGCCACAGAAACTGGCAGCAGCCATTCCGAGGAGCTCATTCCACCATGCAAACACTGGTGCTGGTGAGAGCCGCTTTGAAATCCTCCCTCTAGCGGACTAGAACTAGGACTCAGACCCGCTACTAGCCCATCAGCANCTCTGGTGGTGGAGTCACAGATCTTTGATCATAACTTAATATTCCAAATGTTCTACAGGTGGTATGTTATTTTCCATTGTCAAAAACTACTAATTTTAATATCTAATTCTGAAAGAATTTAGGTGAAAGGAAATTTAAGTTGTGTTGTGCTTAGTCACTCAGTCATGTCTGATACTTTGCAACCTATGACTATAACCTGCCAGGCTCCTCTGTCCATGGGGATTCTCCAAGCAAGAATACTGGAGTGGGTTGCCATGCCCTCCTCCAGGGGATCCTCCCAATCCAGGGACTGAAGCCAGGTCTCCTTCGTTGCAAGCAGATCCTTTACCGTCTGAGACACGAGTGAAGCCCAAAAGAAAATTTATGTATGTTCAAATACTATATGGAGAAATTCAACTAGAAAAGATGGTGTATATCCTGAGCACTCAGCCAAGTTGAGGGAATAAAAAGAGAGAAGGAAGAAAAAAATAGAATAGTTTTGCCAGAATATCATTATTGTGATTTAAATCTTCATAATTTGTTTTTCCATGTTTTCCAATTACTTGTTTCTTTGCTTTTACAGTGAGCCTACTCTTTTTAAAATTAAAATAGAAAAAAAGGGGGGGAGGGGCTTCCCTGGTGGCTCAGGGGTGAAGAATCTGCCTGCAGTGCAGGAGACACCCGTTTAATTCCTGGTTTGAGAAGATCCCAGGTGCCTGGGGGCAGCTAAGCCCCTGCACCACAACTGCTGAGCCTGTGCCCTAGAGCCTGGGAGCCGCGATAACTGAGCCCATGCGCTGCAAATACTGAAGCCCGAGCACTCGAGACTGTGCTCCGGAACAAGAGGAGTCACGGCACTGAGAAGCCCGCGCACCACTCCCAGCACCTCAGAAAAACCTGCGCGGCAACAAAGACCCGGCACAAATAAATAAAAGTATATTTTAAAAAGAAGGGAAAAGTACAGAGGAGAAATGGAAACAATTTACCTGATAAATACTCTTTGGATTGCTGACTTTAGGAATTATCTGAGGTTCTTTCTTACAACTTTCTTCATCAGAGGAAGTGCCAGAGGAGTAGTCTAATGTGGCTCTATTAACAGCATCACTGATTTGTTGGAATAATTCCCATTCCTCCCATCTGCCTTTGAAAGAAGCAATTGTAAATGGATGATTTTTCTCACCATACCTAAGAAAGAAAGGAAAATAACGCATTCATTAGGGACTCAAATTCTAACAGGTTTTTATTTCTCATCTTTTCTGGAAACAGCTCAGTAACTTACAAGAAGAGTTACTTGAAAACAACAACAATTAGGCCAAGATGGTAGAGGAGCAAGACCCTGAGCTTACCTTCTCTCATAAGCACACCAAGATTACAACTATTTAGACAGCAGTTACTGATGAGAGACTGAAATCTAGCAGAAAAGATCTTCTACAATTAAAGTGATAAAGAAGGAACCACAATGAGGCAGGTAAAAGGAAAAGGAGTGGAATGTAGTTCAGACACATACCTGCAGGTGAGCAACACACACACACAGAGGAATAATGACAGAGGTTCTCCCAAGGAGCATTCAGTGGGTGAGCCCCACATCACACTCCCCAGACCAGAGAGCCGACCCCAGGAAGACGAACCCCCAGAATGTTTGGCTTTGAAGGCCAGGGGGCTTACTTTCTGGAGAGCCAGATGGCTGTCGGAAATAGAGACACCACTCTCCAAAAGCCCACACAAAATTTCACATGCTCTGGGACCCAGGGCAGAGGCAGCAGTTTGAAAGGAACCTGCGTCAGACCCACCTGCTGATCTTAGGAAGCCTCCCGCAGAGGCAGGAGGCCGTGGAGCTCACCCTGGGGCCACAGAAACTGGCAGCAGCCATTCCAAGGAGCTCATTCCACCATGCAAACACTGGTGCTGGCGAGAGCCGCTTTGAAATCCTCCCTCTAGCGGACTAGAACTAGGACTCAGACCCGCCACTAGCCCATCAGCACCAGTGCTGAGTTGCCTCGGGCCAAACACCTGGCCAGGTGGGGAAACAGGCCCATCTAGGGCCAGGCACACTGCCCTAAGACCCCCTGAGCCCACAGCGGCCCCAGAACACTACACTGTCCACCAGAGGGCGCAGCACCTGGCCCCACCCGCCAGGGCACCAGCACTAGCCCCAGGACGCCCAGGGCCCTGCAAGCAGAGACCGAGGACCCAGCTCTGCCTACCAGTGTTCTGGAACCAACCTCAAGACCTCCTGACCCCTGGGCCCACCTGACAATGAACCAGCACTAATCTGGGGGCCAACTTCACACACCAGTGGACATCAAGACCTCTGAGCCCTGGCCTCACCCACCATCAGGCAGACACCAGCCCTAGGACCACCACAGGCGCACAGCCTGCCATGACAGGACCCAGCACACCCACCAGCAGGCTTACACCAGCTCCAGGATCTCCTGGGCCCAGGACCCACCTACCAGCAGGTCAACCCTGGCTCTGAGACACCTGGATCCCTCAGTCAGCCAATCAGATATCTACCCCACCCACCAATGGGCCAAAGCAAGCTTTTGAACACCCTGGACCCTGTAGCTGGCTATCTCGGGGTGCTGCCCCACTTACCAGCAGACCTACAGCAGCTAAATCCAGGACCCCCAGGGTCCTGCACCCAGAAATCTCAAGACATAGCTCCACCCACCAAATGAGCTAGCACTAGCCCCAGGGCACCTTGGGACCCTGGGCCCCCAGCCCCACCTCCTAAACCCCCATCGACATCCTGCCACCAGTTCTGAGTCCCTTGTAGCAAGAGAACTCAGGACCTAGTTCTGCCTGACAGGAGGTCAGCACCAGCCCTGGGATCTGGCTACACTCTTCAGCGGGTGGGCACCAGCCCCAGGGTCCCTTGGGCCTTAATCCTGCCCACCAGCAGGTGGACACCACTTCTGGCATGACTTGGGACCCTCATGCAGCAGCCCCAAGACACAATCCCATCCCCAGTGGGCTAACACTAGCTTTGTGACCCCCAGGCCCTGCAGCCAG
The DNA here is from genome assembly GCA_006410875.1 of Neotragus pygmaeus. Classification (NCBI taxonomy): domain Eukaryota; kingdom Metazoa; phylum Chordata; class Mammalia; order Artiodactyla; family Bovidae; genus Neotragus; species Neotragus pygmaeus. The sequence continues at coordinate 6,815 of SJYV01000493.1, read as the reverse complement.
AGACCCCAAGACACAACTCTGGCACCAGTGAGCCAACACTAAGCCCCAGCACCCTCTCGACCATCCCCCACCCACCAGCAGGCCAATACCAGCTCTAGGACATCTTGAACCCCCTCAGCCAGCCACTGTGGGATCCAGCCTTACTCACCAAAGAGCCAGCACCATCTGTGGGACACTCCGGAACCCACAACCAGTTGTATCAGAAAGCAACCCCACCCACCAGCAGGCTGACATTAAAATTAGAAACCTCGGCCCTGCACCCCCACCATCTCCACCCCGCAGGCCCAGAATCCAGCTCTGCCCATCACTGAGCCAGCACTAGTCCCGGGAGCCCCTTCCTCAGGGTTCCACAGACAACTGCCTCAACCCAGCCCTGCAAACCACCAGTTGGCAGCCTCCATACAAGGCAGGACTGGGCAATCAATCAGACCAGGGGCCAGCCACACCTACCAGATCACCCACAGCAGTCATCCCACCACAGCATAAGGGCCCACACAGGGGGCACCCCTAGAGCATACAGCACTGGTGACCAGAGGGGAGAGCACTGCTGGGATGCCCTGGAGGTCTCCTACAAAAGGCTACTTCTCCAAAGTCAGGAAACCCAATCCACCAGGTACATAGAAATAAAAACAAATTAGGCCACAAATGAGGGAACAAAGGAACATGTTTCAAATGAAGAAACAGGATAAAACCCCAGAAGGTAAGTGGAAGAAGGCAACCCACCCAATAAAAAGTTTAAGGTAAAGTTCATAAAGATAAAGAACTTGGGAGAAGAATAGACGAAAATAGTGAAAAGTTGAGAGTTAGAAATATATAGAAGAATCAAACAGAGCAGGAGAATACAGTAACTGAAATGAAAATACACTAGAGGGACTCAACAGTAGGTTGGGTGATAGAGAGGAACAGATCAGTAAGCTGAAAGACAGATTAATATAAATCACTGAACCTGAACAGAAAAAAAGGAATAAAAAGAAATTAGGATACTTAGAGATCTCTGGAACACCACCAAGCACACTGACATTTGCATTAGAGAAGAAAAGAAAAGGGTTAGAGAACTGTTTGAAGACAATAGCTGAAAACTTCCCTACCTGGGAGACAAAACAGACATCCAGGTCCAGGAAGCATAGAGAGTCTCAAATAGAATCAACCCAAAAAGGACCACACCAAGATACATTGTTATTAAAAAGGAAAAGACAGAAAATATTAAAAGCAAGGGAAACGCAACAAGTTGCGTGTAAGGGAATCCCCGTAAGGCTATCAGCAGACTTTTCAGCAGAAACTGCAGGCCAGAAGAGTATCATGTGATATATTTAAAGTGATGAAATGGAGAAACTATGGCCAAGAATACACCACATGGCAAAGTTTACTAGATTTGAAAAAGAGATCAAAAGTTTTACAGACAAGCAAAAGCTGAAAGAGATCAGCACCACCAAACCAGTTTTGCAAGAAATGTTAAAAGGGACTTCTCTAAGTCAAAAAGGAAAACCACAACTAGAAACATGAAAATTACAAAAGGAAAAAGCTTATTGGTTAAAGGAAAATATATACTAAAAGCAGCAAGATGAACCACATACAAACCTAATAGGAAGATTAAAAGACAAAAGTAGTAAAATTGCCTAGACCTGCAGTAAGTAATTAAAGGATACGTGAAACAATTAGATGTAAAATATAATGTCAAAAACAGTAAACATGAGAGAGGAGGAGTAAAAGTGAAGGATTGTTAAAATGCATTTACAATTAAAGAGATCAGCAACTTAAATAATCACATTTATACACACACACACACACTTTTTTTAAAAAGCAATGGAATTCCAGAAAAACATCTACTTCTGTTTCATTGACTATGCTAAAGTCTTTGTGTGGATCACAACAAACTGTGGAATATTCTTAAAGAGATGAGAATACCAGATCAACTTACCTGTATCCTGAGAAACCTGTTGCAGGTCAAGAAGCAACAGTTAGAACCATACACGGAACAACTGACTGGTTCAAAATTGGGAAAGGAGTACGACAAGGCTGTATATTGTCACCCTGTTTATTTAAATTATATGCAGGATACATCATGCAAAATGCTGGGCTGGAGGAGTTACAAGCTGGAATCAAGATTGCTGAGAGAAATAAACAACATCAGATATGCAGATGACACCACCTTAATAGCAGAAAGTGAAGAGGATCTAGAGAGGCTCTTGATGAGGGTGACGAGGAGAGTGAAAAAGCTGGTTTAAAACTCAACATTAAAAAACAAAGATTATGGCATCTGGTCTCATCACTTCATGGCATATGGAAGGGGGAAAAGTGGGAGCAGTGATGGATTTTCTCTTCTTGGTTTCCAAAATCACTGCAGATGGTGACTGTAGCCATGAAAACAGAAGATGCTTGCTTCTTGGAAGGAAGGCTAAGACAAATCTAAAGAGCATATTAAAAGGCAAAGACATCACTTTGCCAAAAAAGTTCTGTATAATAAAATCTATGGTTTTTCCAGTAGTCATGTAAGGATCTGAGAGTTGGACCATAGGAAGGCTGAGCACCAAAGAACTGATGCTTTGGAATTGTGGTACTGGAGAAGACTCTTGAGAATCCCATGGACACCAAGGAGATCAAACCAATCAGTCCTAAAGGAAATCAATCCTGACTGTTCATTGGAAGGACTGATGATGAAGCTGAAGCTCCAATATTTTGGCCACCTGATGCAAACAGCTCACTCATTGGAAAAGACTCTGATGCTGGGAAAAATTGAAAACAAAAGAAGAGGGTGGCAGAGGATGAGATGGTTGGATAGCAGCACCAATTCACAAACTTGAACTTAGACATGAACTTGGGCAAATTCCAGGAGATGGTGAGGGAAACAAGGAGGCCTGGTATGCAGCAGTCCATAGGGTCACAAAGAAACAGACATGACTTAGAGACTAAACAACAAAAATACACACAAAATATGTATTGCTATATATAAACTTCATGGTAACCAAAAATCAAAATCTATCATAGATACAGACAAAAAAAGAGAACGAAAGTTAACATCATCCAAACATAATTTGAAGGTAGTTAAATAACAAGAGACGAGACCAAAAGAACAAAATGAATTACAAAAACATCAAAACAATTGATAAAATGACTGTAAGTACATACCAATCAACAATTACTTTGAATATAATAGGAATAAGTGTTTTAAAGACAGAGTGAAGATACAAAAATAAAACTCATATATATGCTATCTATCGGAGAAGGCAATGGCAACCCACTCCAGTACTCTTGCCTGGGAAATCCCATGGACAGAGGAGCCTGGTGGGATGCACTCCATGGGGTTGCTAAGAGTTGGACATGACTGAGCGACTTTACTTTCACTTTTCACTTTCATGCACTGGAGAAGAAAATGGCAACCCACTCCAGTATGCTTGCCTGGAGAATCCCAGGGATGGGAGCCTGGTGGGGCCGCCATCTATGGGGTTGCACAGAGTCGGACATGACTGACGTGACTTAGCAGCAGCAGCAGCAGCCTGATATCTATAAGAAAACTCACTTTAGATCTAAAGACATACAGACTGAAAGTGAGAAGGGATGGTGGTATACTTAAAGAAGTATACCACGTAAATAAGAAATGAAAAGAAAGTCACGGCGGCAATATTTACACCAGGAAAAGTAGACTATAAGACAAAGTAGACTTTAAAACAAAGACTGTAACAACAGCAAAGGAGGACATTATGTAATGATCAAAGATCGATCCAAGAAACTGTAACAATTATAAATATATATGCACCCAACATAGGAGCATCTAAATATGTAAGCTAATATTAACAAGAGATAAAGGGAGAAATTGACAGTAACACAATAATAGTAGGAGACTTTAACACTCCACTTATATCAATACAGATCATACAGACAGAAAAATCAAGAAAAAAACACTAGCCTTAACTGACATAATAGACCAAGTGGACTTAATAGATATCTATAGGCCTTCCATCCAAAAGCCACAGAATACACATTTAAGTGCATGTGGAATATTCTCTGGGACAGATCACATGCTAACAAATCAGTTCTCAGTACATTTAAGAAAACTGAAATCATATTGAGCATCTTTTCTGATCACAATGCTATGAAACTAGAAATTGCTATAAGAAAACTGCAAAAAACACAAATAACATGAAGGCTAAACAATATACTTCTAAACAACCAATGGATCACTGAAGAAATCAAAGAGAAAATTCAAAAAATACCTAAAGACAAATGAAAACAAAAACACAATGATCCAAAAATCTATGTGATGCAGCAAAAGTAGTCCTAAGAGAGAAACTTATAGTGATACAAGCCTACCTCAGGAAATAAGAAAATATAACCTTACACCTAAAGAAACTTTAAGAAAAACAAAGCCCAAAGTTAGTAGAAGGAAAGAAATTATAAATATCAGAGCAGAAATGAAACAGACAAAAACAGTTTTAAAAAAATGAAACTAAGAGCTGGTTCCTTGAAAAGATAAATAAAATTGATAGCCTTTAGCCAAATTAATCAAGAGAAAAGGAGACAGCCCAAATCTATAAAATAATAAAAAGTTAGCAACAATACTGAATTACAAAGATTGTAAAGAGAGATTACCATGACTATAGTAATCTATATGCAAATAAAATGGACAACCTAGAAGAAACAAATTCATAGAAATGTACAGTCTCCCAATATTGAACCAGAAGGAAATAGAAAATATGAACAGATCAATTACAAGTAATGAAACTGAATCAGTACGGAAAAAAAACTCCCAAGAAACAAAATTCCAGAACCAGACAGCTTCACAAGTGAGTTCTAACAAACATTTAGAGAAGAGTGAACATCTATTCTTCTCAAATTATTTCCAAAAATTTTCAGAGGAAGGAACACTTCCAAACTCATTTTATGAGGCCACATCACCCTGATACCAAAACCAGACAAAGATACCACAGGAAAAAAATTACAGGGTCAGTATCATTGAAGGAAAAGTTATGACCAACCTAGATAGCATATTAAAAAGCAGAGATATTACTTTGCCAACAAAGATCCATCTAGTCAAGGCTATAGTTTTTCCAGTGGTCATGTATGGATGTGAGAGTTGGACTAATGAAGAAAGCTGAGTGCTGAAGAATTGATGCTTTTGAACTGTGGTGTTGGAGAAGACTCCTGAGAGTTCCTTGGACTGCAAGGAGATCCAACCAGTCCATCCTGAAGGAGACCAGTCCTGGGTGTTCATTGGAAGGACTGATGCTGAGGCTGAAACTCCAATACTTTGACTACCTCATGTGAAGCGTCGGCTCATTGGAAAAGACCCTGATGCTGGGAGGGATTGGGAACAGGAGGAGAAGGGGACAACAGAGGATGAGATGGCTGGATGGCATGACCAACTTGACGCACGTGAGTTTGAGTGAACTCTGGGAGTTGGTGATGGACAGGGAGGCCTGGCGTGCAGTGATTCATGGAGCCACAAAGAGTCGGACACGACTGAGTGATTGAACTGAAATGAACTGATCATTGATGAACAGAGATGCAAATCAATGGAAGAGAATAGACAGCCCAGAAATAAACCCATGCATCTATGGTTAATTACTCTATGATAAGGAGGCATGAATATCCAACAGGGAAAAGACAGTCTCTTCAATAAGTGGTGCTGGGAAAATACAGCAGCTACTTGTAAAGAATGAAATTAGAAGGACTTTCTCATGCCATTACAAAAATAAACTCAAAATGGATCATAAACCTATATGTAAAACTGCAAACCATAAAAACTCTTAGAAGATAACATAGGCAGAACTCTGATATAAATTGTAGCAATATTTTATGGATGTCTCCTAAGGCAAAGAAAACAAAAACAAATTAAATTTACAAGCTTTTGCACAGCAATGGAAACCATCAACAAAAAGATTACCTACTGAATGGAAGAAACTATTTGCAAGTATAACTATATAGTTGTATGAGCAAGTATAGCTCATACAACTCAATGTCAAAAATTTTTTCACTTCAAATTTTAATTAAAATTTTATTTCAAATTTTAATATCAAAAAAATTTCCAACCTAGAAATGGACCTGAATAGATGTTTTTCCAAACAAGACATACAAATAGCTAATGGGCACATAAAGAGATGCTCAATATTTTGTATTATTTAAAGAAATGCAAATCAAAACAATGAGACATTACCTCACACTTGTCAGAATCGCTATCATTAAAATGTCTACAAATATCAAATGTTGGTGAGAACATGGAGAAAAAGGACCCCTTGTACACTATTGGTGGGAATATAAACTGGTGCAGCCACTATGGAATATGGAGATTCCTCAGACTAAAAGTAGGATTACCATATGATCCAGCAATTCAACTCCTGGGTATATATCCAAAAAAAATAAAATCATTAATTTGAAAAGATACATGTACCCCAGTATTCTGAGCAGCACTATTTACAATAGCCAAGACATGGAAGTAACGCAAATGGTATATGTACGTACACACTAGAGTACTACTCAGCCATAAAAAAGAATGAAATTCTGCCATCTGCAGCAACATGGATAGACCCTGAGAATATTGTGGTTAGTTAAATAAATCAGAGAAAAGTCAAATACTGCATGATATTATTTATAGGTAGAATCTAAAAAAATAAAATATATGTATATAGAAAAAAACTGACTAAACGGATACAGAAAACTATTGGTTACCAGTAGAAAAGAGGGAAGTGAGAAAGGGCAAGGTAGGGGTAGGTGCAGACTGCTATGTATAAAATATAAGAATATATTGTACAACACAGGGAATATAGCCAATGTTTTACAATAACTTTAAATGGGGGTATAATTTGTAAAAAAAAAAAAAA
>SJYV01000490.1:0-14516 GCA_006410875.1 Neotragus pygmaeus | reverse complement strand
AGGAAATCAGTCCTGAATATTCATTGGAAGGACTGATGCTGAAGCTGAAGCTCCAATATTTTGGTCACCTGATGCGAAGAGTTGACTCATTAGAAAAGACCCTGATGCTGGGAAAGATTGAGGGCAGAAGGAGAAGGTATCAGAGGATGAGATGGCTGGATGGTGTCACCGATGCAATGGATCTGAACTTGAGCAAACTCTGGGAGATGGTGAGGGACAGGGAGACCTGGCATGCTGCAGTCAATGGGTTTGCAAAGAGCTGGACATGACTGGGGGACTGAAGGACAGCACGATTTCTTGATAGGCCTCTCTGGTCCCTTTAATCTTGCCTCAGGTGGTTTTGTTACTGTTTCTCCTTTGGTTAGCAACTATTCTGCCCTTTGGAATTCAGAGAAGGTCATAGAGCCTAGAGTCTTGCCTAGGAATGGGAGACAAAAAGGCCTCTGTGCCCAGGAGCCACACACGGCCCTGCTCGGCATCGCCTTCAAAACCTCTCTGAAATTCCTCAGCCGTACATTCAAGTTCACCATATACATATTCTGCTTTCAGTCTAAATACAGAAACAATTCTGCTGAGAACATTTTATTTTTAGATATTTATTTTTATTTGGTTAATTTAATTATTTTATTTTAAAATTCTATTTAAAATGAAATGCAGGCACAACTGAAATGCCTATTAATTGACGAATAAATGAACAGTGGTATAGCCATATAATGAAATATTATTGTCATAAAAAAGGATGCTGCAACATAGATCAACCTTGAAAACATAATGCTGAATGAAATAAAGTAGATGGAAAGGGCTACATATTATATGATTTTATTTATATTAAAGGTCCAGAGCAGACAAATCCATGGAGATAGAAAGTAGGTTAGTGTTTACCAAGGACAGGGAACGGGGAGTGACTGCTAATAGGTATGGCGTTTCTTTTTGGGGTGATGAAAATGTTTTAGAACTTGAAATGAGTGATAATTGTACAACTTTGTGAATGTATTAAAAGCACTGAGTTGTACATTTTTTAAAAAGTGTAAATTTTGTGATTTTTGAGTCTTATCTCTGTGTGTTTCTTCATGACATCTGAACAACAGAAGTTGAAAAGAAAAAACAAAACCCTGAAGCTAACAATTTCTGTCTTTTCTAGATTTGATATTGTTTTTAAGGATTAAAGTGAGAAATATAATAACCACATTGTAAAATATATTGTAAGATAAAAGTATCAGTAGAAGTATAATTTTTAAGTTTCTAGCAGACACTAAGGTATTTTGAAATAAAGTTGCTCCTCTTGAAACATAAGAAAACTAACAAAAAAACCTCAAGCTATTTGCAAATCCGGGGCCCTCCCTGCGCAGGTCTGGACCCTGCTCACTGCAGAAAGAGTTGTGGGGCTTCTCCACTGGCTCAGTGGGTAAAGAATCTGCCTGCAAATGCAAGAGACACAAGAGACACAGTGGGCTCTATCGTAGGGTTGAGAACATCCCCCTGGAGTAGGAAATGGCAACCCACTCCAGTGTTCTTGCCTGAAGAATCCCAGGGACGGGGGAGCCTGGTGGGCTGCCGTCTGTGGGGTCGCACAGAGTCGGACACGACTGAAGCCATTCAGCAGCTCTATGTTCCTAGTCTAGAGAAGAGGGCTTGTAGGGAGTTTTGGCAGTGTGTTTATATCAAATACTTACTTTTGATTTCTGGTTGTGTTAAAGCCACAGAGCAACAAATGTTAGTCCAAGTCCACTATCAGTGCAAGTCATTAAGCTGAGTCTCCCTATGAATTCCTTCATTTCTCATTCTTTTATTTCTTCTCGCCTCATCTCTGTGACCCATTTGTCTTCTTCTCTTCCCTGTGTCTTCTCTTTTCTTGCATTTCTTTGATTATAGTCCATTAAATCTGTACTAGATTGTTTTTTATATTGAAGCTGGGAAATTAGGAACCTCTGCAAAGGTAATACTGAAAGCACATTTAGTTAGTCTGATGTTATAACCAGGAAATTAAACTTTGAAGTTATTATTCTGCCTTGATATTATTTTCCTTATTCTTAACTGTGGGAAAATGAGTGATCTACTTGAAACATGGCCACATTTGACTACAGAGGAAATTGCTTTTGTTTCTGAGGTTTGCCAATCTGGATGTATTTATATTTAGGCATGTTATTTCATCTTAGTTTCCTACTGGCTGCAAGTCAAAGAGAACACATACTGTATTTGTTCTCTTTTATTATAAAATCCTCCTCTTCACATACTATGATCCCAACGTGCATTTATTTTAGAATTTTTTATATCAACCTAATGATTGGAGGTGTAATAGAAGAGTTTTTATTCTTATGCCATATATAATAGTATTACTTTCGAGATTTCAAATATTTTTCTATGTCCTTGAAATGATAGATGGGCACTAACATCAGAGATGAAAGGGACAGTTTAAGATTGCATGATCAGGACATGATACCACAAGTTAAAATGTTATTCTTGGTTTTTAAATGACACTCAGATTTGAATGTTATTATTGTATTCCCAGTTCTTATTCTACATATGGAGCACAGAAGTAGTTATGTTGCAACTAGAAAAAAAATAACTGAAAGTCCGTGATGTGTTATAATCACCATGGTAACCTAGCAGAGTGCATATGGGGAAAACTCAGCATATAGCAGGATCACAGTATACTTTGTATATTACGATAGGCTTTAAGGACCTAGCTAAATTCTAGCAAGAATACCAGAAAAACTCAGGCTCATTCACTCACTACTTTAAAATTGTTTATTTGGCCATGCAGAGATGTGGAATCTTAGCTCCCTGACCAGAAATCAGACCTGTGTCCCCTGCACTGGAAATGCAGAATCTTTAACCACTAGACCACCTGGGAAGTCCCACTTTTTTGAGACTCTCTGTGGCAAGGGCAAGATTGAAGTGAGATGATAAATTAGAAAAAAATAAAAGAAAAAGATAAAACCTCCTTGCCCTGAGGGACTTGCCCTGTAGTTCACTTAATGATGAATTCATTAATTTCTTTGCAGCTTTCATTTCAACTAATTAGCCCAAGTATATTCTGTAAGCCCACAGCTGTGCCAGGAATTAAAAGAATGGAAGTAAGACTCAGTCTCTACCCATGAGAGAAAATGAAAGTACAGCTTGAGATATTATATCATTAAGTCCTAGAAGTTTTCTTTGTTCTTTCTATTCAATGTTCTCAAATCCATCCCACCTCAAGGGAGGAGATGGTATGTCTCATTCACTTTATTTTTCCTATACCTAACCCTGCCTCTGACACATGGTAAAGATTCAGTAAGTGAAAAGTGTTAGTAGCTCTGTTGTGTCCAACTCTTTGGGACCCCCTGGACTGCAGCCTGCCAGGCTTCTCTATCTTTGGGATTCCCCAGGCAAGAACTCTAGACTGGATTGCCATTCCTTTCTCCAGGGAATCTTCCCAACCCAGGTCTCCTGCATTGCAGGCAGACTCTTTACCATCTGAGCCACCAGGGAAGGTTCAGTAAAGGTATGTTGAAAAAATGAGCACATTTCTCAAAAAAGCCAAGGCTATGACTGGGCTTCCCTAGTGGCTCAGATGGTAAAGTGTGTGTCTGCAATGCAGGAGACCAGGGTTCGTTCCCTGGGTTGGGAAGATCCCCCAGAGATGGAAATGGCTGCCCACTCCAGTATTCTCGCCTGGAAAATCCCATGGACCGCAGAGCCTGGTGGGCTACCGTCCATGGGGCCACAAAGAGTCGGACACGACTGAGAGACTTCACTTTCACTTTCTTTCATGACTGGCAAACATCTCATTTCCCAGGCACTCTGCTTGTGCTATGCAGAATTAAGTGTTCTCTGGCTTTTGAAGTAGCTACTCTTAATAATTAATTAGAATACCTATTACCAAACCAGTCAATCCTAAAGGAAATCAACCTTGAATATTCATTGGACAGGCTGATGCTGAAGCTCCAATACTCTGGCCAACTGATGCAAAGAGCTGACTCATTGGAAAAGACCCTGATGCTGGGAAAGATTGAGGACAGGAGGAGAAGCGGGTGACAGAGGATGAGATGGTTGGATGGCATCATCAGCTCAATGAACGTGAGTTTGAGCAAAGTCTGGGAGATAGTGAAACACAGGGGAGCCTGGTGTGCTGCAGTCCATGGGGTCACAAGAGTCTGATGTGACTTAGTGACTGAACAATGATTCTTTTTCACATTATTTTCCCATGTATATTATTATATAACATTAAGTAGAGTTCTCCGTGCAATAAGCCCTTTCTGTTTATCTATTTTATATGTAGTAGTGTGTATCTGTTAACCCCAAACTCCAGAGAAAACCATCATTTGAAGACACATGCACCCGATTTAGTCGACACAGTGACTGAACAACATTATCAACTGTTAGCAAATTTTGTATTGTTATCACCATTATTTATTTCTGGAAATGCCTTGTTTTCTTAGGAACCATTTTTAAGTCTAGAAATTACAAAAACCAAAAGAAATATGATGACAGTTCTAATTTAACCTTCTAAATGGCCTCTGATTGCCTAATAGTATGTTAATCCATTTTGCTTTGATCACATAGTGCACAGTTCAGGAAAATATTCTTCAAGTTTCTGAATATGAGTAAATCCATAAAAAGATTTTCTGCTTCCACAGCCTCTACAGAACTCATATTGATTTTAAAAATGTAGAACTGTTACCTTAAATATGGTTACCATGTTATTCCCTGAATTTAATGGAGCACTGTTAATGAAGTCTGCACAATGAGCCAAATGAATATGTAGAAAGGTATGTAGTAGTTGTTGGTTTTCCTTTTTGTGAATGCAGATCATGTCTCAGAAGACAAGAAAAGTTTTATGTGAGTTGCAAACCCCCATGTCGGCCTGCTGATGCCTGAGCATCTTTTGCCAAAAGTAAGCAGGGTGTGGGGACTTGGAAAAGACGGAACAAGTTGGAGCTGACAGTTGGCCCTCAGGGACCAAAACACTCAGGATCTCAGGGAGTAGGTTTCGCCTCTAAACATGTTTGCATTGCTCTGATTGGCAAAATCTGCTCTGAGGAGAAGAAGACAAGGAACATCCCAGGAGGTACATCCCAGGTACATCCCAGGAACACTGACTGCAGATCACACCATCAAGAGTGGGTATGAGGGGACTTGCCTGGAGGTCCATTGGCTAAGAACCCATCTGCCAATTCAGGGAACATAACATGGGTTCAATCCCTGATCCAGGAACCAATATTCCTAAACTAAACCTGTGCACTGCACCTATTGAGCCTTTGAGCCCTAGAGCCCGTACTCTACAACAAGAGAAGCCCCAGCAATGAGAAGCCCCCACTCTGCAATTAGAAAAAGCCCATGCAGCGATGAAGACACAGTGCAGCCAAAGTTAAGAAAAAGAATGGCTATGAATCCTGCTGCTAATTTCTTATTTTATACTCCCACTGGGCTTCTTTGAAAGGGGACCGTAATCTCTTCTGAAGGACAGACGTGAAATTTTGTTTTAACTTAATTAATTGTTGAGAAATGAAACAGTTCCACAGTCCCTTAGTTAAAGCCCTGGGGGCTACAATTCAGCCTGTCCTTCTTTTGGATTTTATATTATATAACATTCTCAACAGGACCTGAGGCAGAATCCAGAAATCAAATACATTAATACTTCTTCACTGAAATGCATGAACATTTGCACTAAGTGGGATAGAGCTTACTGGTAGCCTCACGTTATTTTAGCCAAGTCAATTGTGACCAGCTTTGAGCTTTGAGCTAATTTTTGGCTTTGGAGTTGCAAGTAAGGGATTGACAAGAACTCAGTCCCTCCCACCCCCACCTCTCACATCACATCAGCCCTCTGCTCCACCTCACCCCATCCCATCATTGTGGAGGTATACAGTCCAGAATATTCTAGGCCATGGCTCTTACCCCTGCTTTGCCAGGGAATTTACCAGAATGATGAAGGGGCTTCACTTCTCATTACTCTTTTGATCCCTGGGTTGGGAGGATCCCCTGGAAGAAGGCAAGGTACCCACTCTAGCATTCTTGCCTGGAGAATCCCACAGACAGAGAGCCTGGCAGGCTACAGACCATGGCGTCATAGAGTCAGACATGACCGAAGTGACTTAACAGACACATATCCAGGAAGTTCCCATGACCCATAAGTGGGATTCAGCTCTTATGGGTCAGTAATGTGAGGGGTGGTCCATTCCTGTCCCGTACAAATCAGTTTTGTGGTCTTCTCAAGGATTTGAGTATACACACACACACACACACACACACACACACACACATATATATATATATATATATATATATATATTAAGCCCAAGTGTCTACAATGAGGTGGTAGTTACTCATCTAAGGGACAGGAAAGGTTCAGGGCAGAGGTGTCCGCATTTTCCAAGGCCCAAGGCTACAAACACAGGCTGATTTTGAGGGATATGTTAAATATAGTAACATCATTTAATGCCTTTATCGGGCTTCCCAGGTGGCTCAGTGGTAAAGAACTTGCCGGCCAGTGCAGGAGACATAAGAGACTTGGGTTTGATCTCTGGGTCTGGAAGATTCCCTGAAGAAGGAAATGGCTACCTACTTCAGTATTCTTGCCTGGGAAATCCCTTGGACAGAGGAACCTGGTGGGTTACAGTCCATGGGGTTGCAAAGAGTTGGATATGACTTGGCAACTAAACAACCACCACTATATATAAAATAGATAACCAACAAGCACCTACTGTATAGCATAGGGAGCTATACTCAATATTTTATAATAATCTATAAAGGAAAAGAATCTGAAAAAGAATATGCATATGTGTGTGTGTGTGTGTGTTTTGTATATCTATATCTATATAACTGAACCACTTTGCTATACACCTGAGACTAACAAAACATTGTAAACCAACTATACCTCAATAACACTTTAGAAAGAATTAGGAAAAAAGTTAATCTCATATAAAAAATCCGGAATATTTGGGTACCTTGGACTAGCCAAGCTGACACAAAAAATTCACCACCACACCAGTAATGGTTGAACTGTCAGAGTCTGCAAGCATATTGCTTTTATCAGTAAAGAGGAGCTGTCTTTCCCTCTCGACTACATCCCCAGTACAACTGAACAGGACGACAGCTTGTCTGGAATACCCTTGTGTGTATGCTGGAAAAAGTTGGCTCTAGTGTTGGAAAGGTCAGACAAGGAATCTACAACTCGTATTGCCTTCTGTGGAGATCCTTGTGGGCCTTAGCTCTTTTCTGAAGAATTCCTCAGGCTTCTGTCAACATTCTGTATACCAAATGCCCTGTGCTTTGTTGCTCAGTTGTGTCCGATTTGCGACCCCATGAACCTTAGCCTGCCAGGCTCTGCTGTCCATGGGGATTCTTCAGACAAGAATACTGGAGTGGGTTGCCATGTCCTCCTCCAGGGGATCTTCCCAACCCAGGGATTGAACCCAGGTGTCACACATTGTAGGCAGATTCTTTACTGTCTGAATCACCAGGGAAGCACACAAAATGCCCTACTACCCTGAAAAAGTGGACTTGCCTGGGCTGGCATCCTTGGATAGGCAAAGAAGGGTTAGTTGTACATTGCGTTAACTTCCTGAACCAATCAATCAGATCTTTGAAGGGTGGGTGAGGAGGAGGTTGAATGTGATGTATAGAAAGAGCATAACCATAATGCAGACAGATGCTGTATGATACCTAGAAAGACAGTGGAAGGAAAAGAACAGTAGAAACTAGAATAAATAGAAATCAGAAGGGAAGCACAAGGGTGAACGGGAAAATAATTAGATATAGTAGAGCGGGTATACTTCCCTGGTAGTCCGATGGTTAAGAATCCACCAGCCAATGCAGGGGGCACAGGTTCAATCCCTAGTCGGGGAAGAGTCCACATGCCTTGGGGCAGCTAAGAGCCCACGGGCCACAGCTCTGCTGAAGCCCATACACCTAGAGCCTGTGTTCTGCAGCAAGAGAAGCCACGACAATGACAAGCCCCTGCTTGCCACAACTAGAGAAAGCCTTCACACAGCAATACAGACCCAGCACAGCCAAAAATACATAAATAAACAAACATTTTTTAAATGAAAAAAAATTAGCGTGGCTGAGTCCCTCTAACAATAAAGTATTGTGAGTAGAGACCGTCTGTATTTGAAGAGACTTTAAGATAAGCTGCTCACCTAGAAGACTTAATTACCCAGTGTCCACTATAACCTTGCTTCCCATGGGTCCTTACCCTGAGGTGATCCACGGCTCTTACTTTGAAGTAACCTCAGTACCTCCCCACCCACTCACATCCTAAAAGAAAAGGCAGGTTCAGAAACAAATGCCGACTTGGTCTCTCTGGGCACACGTATCCCAGGTGCAACATTTGAGATGCTGTCAGATGACAGTCAAAAATCTCTTCAGCTGTAACCTTTATTTTGACACAAGATAGCACTGGGACAAAGTGGATGTTTGACACAGCAACGCCCTAAGAATATGAAAGAAAAAGAAGTCACTGGTCTGCACACCTCTACCTGATTCTACTTTTGACCAAAGCTCAACTGGAGTGTACCAGGGGTATGAGCTAGTTCAATTCTTTTGTGTTACTGTCTCTGCATAAACAACTTTTCCTAAAACTGTGGGTGTTTTTCCATGATAAATATGTATTTACTGCAAGGAAACGTAAGATGAGAAAAATAACATCATAGTCACTTCCACTACTTAGACATAAAATTATCTCTCTTCTTCATTTTCTTTTCATCATGAACATTTAAAAAAGATATGGCAAAGCCAATAGAGTATTGTAAAGTAAAATAAAGTAAAAGAAATAATAATAAATAAAAAAGATTTTTTTTTTTTCCACCAGGCTGGGTCTTTGCTGCAGGGCACGGGGCTTTCTCTTGCTATAGCACAAGGGTCTCTCATTGTGGTTTGCAGGCTTCTCTGATCGTGGAGCACGGACTCAAGACTGTTCAGGCTTCTCTTGTTGGAGTGCAGGGGCTTAGATGCCTTGTGGCATGTGGGACCTTAGTTTCTTGACCAGGATTCAAAGCCTTGTCCCCTGCATTGGAAGGCAGATTCTTAAACACCAGATTACCAGGGAAGTCCTTATCATGAACATTTTTTGTCAAGAAATGCTTTATAGAAATTAGATATTCACACAGGATTATATCATGTGGATATACCAAAATTATGGGCTTCCCAGGTGGTTCAGTGGGTAAAGAATCTGCCTGCAATGCAGGAGACATAGGAGGCTCAGGTTTGATCTCCAGGTTGGGAAAATTCCCTGGGGACGGGCATAGCAACCCACTCCAGTATTCTGCTTAGAGAATCCCATGGACAGAGGAACCTGACAGTCCATAAGGTTGCTAAGTGCTGGACACGACTGAAGCAACTGAGCATGCATGCACATACCAAATTGAACTAATTCTTTTATTGACGTTTCCTCATTTCTCAATAATTTAAATAATACAGCAAAGTATATGTTTATACATAAATCTTTATGTACATGTCTGATTTTTTTTTTTAGTACTAGCTAGTGAAAACAAAATTTTGAATATTTATGGATTTGACATCCACTGTTGAACTGGAGAAGGCAATGGCACCCCACTCCAGTACTCTTGCCTGGAAAATCTCATGGATTGGGGAGCCTGGTAGGCTGCAATCCGTGGAGTCACTGAAAGTGGACATGACTGAGCAACTTCACTTTCACTTTTCACTTCCACACATTGGAGAAGGAAATGGCACCCCACTCCACTACTCTTGCGTGGAAGATCCCATGGATGGAGGAGCCTGGTGGGCTGCAGTCCATGGGGTCGCGAAGAGTCGGATACGACTGAGTGACTTCACGTTCACTTTTCACTTTGATGCATTGGAGAAGGAAATGGCAACCCACTCCAGTGTTCTTGCCTGGAGAATCCCAGGGACGGGGGAGCCTGGTGGGCTGCCGTCTATGGGGTCGCACAGAGTCGGACACGACTGAAGCGACTTAGCAGCAGCAGCTAAACTGCCACCCCTCCCCCCCAAGGGGAGGAGTGCCAATTTACGGTCTTACCAGAAGAGACTGTAAAAGCACCCCATTTCCTTACGCTCAAGTCAACATAGTATTATCTCTTTTCTCTGTGCTTTTGTCAAATTGACATGTGATATCTCACCTGAATTTGCATTCCTTTGTAATTAGTGAAATGATCTTCTCTTCATATATTTAATGGCCGTTTAGATTTCTCCTTTCACGACTCATCTCTTCAAATCATTTGCCTGTTGTTTCCTACTGGTATGATTATCTTTTTTCTGTTGATTTTGAGAGCTCTTTATATATGAAAGATGTTATCAATGGTCTGTAAAAAAACAAACAAACAAAAAACCCGGAATTTTCCGTGTTGCTAAATGGGAGAAAAACTTCCTCCTACTTCTTTGTAAAGAATATTTCCTTGGAAAAAACTAATATTTAAAAAACCTTCCTCTATGAATTTGATATGTATGTAAATCCTTTTAGAGGCTAAAGAAGCCTGTTGCCAGCATTGCAATTCTGGAATGTTTTTCTTAAGAACCTGGAACTTACTTTTCAAAACACAAACATTAAGGAAGAGAGGACCTCTGACACTTAAGGTGGGAGGTGGGAGGTTAACATGAGGTCCTTGCTCTAAATCTGCTTGTCATAGAGATACAAGATGTTTTATTTTTCCTTCAAATAAAGGCAGTTAACTAGCAGAGATGGCTACCTCAATTACCATGGAAACAGTTTTAAAATTTAATTATTTTATTTATACTCTAAGTTCGCCGGTTCTTCGTTGCCGCGTGTGGCTCTCTCTAGTTGTGGTGAGTGGGGGCTACTCTCTGGTTGTGGTGTGTGGGCTTCTCTGTAGGGTGGTTTCTCTTGGTGCAGAGCATAACCTCTAGGGCATGTGGGTTTCAGTAGCTGTGGAGCACCTGCTTAGCTCCCCGTGGCATGTGGAATCTTCCCGGACAAGGGATTGAACCCGGGTCCCCTGCATTGGCAGTCAGATTCCCAACCACTGGACCACTAGGAAAATCCACCATGAGAACATTTAACAGATAGTCTTGTCAAGTCCACTTACAAGATGACAAGTTACCATTACTCCTGAGAACTTGCATGTGATGGGTTGCATCTGTTAGGTCCTACCCAAAGGTAGGGTTTTTTTTCTGTCTGTGTAATCTCATTAGCATATTGTCTGTGATGTGCATGGTTGTCTGTTCTAATGTGAATTCAGTACTGAAATGGTTTTATTTATTTTATACATTTGTGATTCCCCAGAATGGACTGGAGATTTTACTCTTAATTTTTTCCTGACAATTTATGTTCCAAATTGGTTGTATACTTTATTTCTGTTTCTTATGTGTTAATTGATGATAAGATGTTTGATTTTTGCTTTTCCGTTACCATTTGAGTTGCCTTCCTCCTCTTTATGGCCCTCTTGGTGGCTCAGCTGATAAAGAATCTGCCTGCCCGACGTGGGTTTGATCCCTGGGTCGGGAAGATCCTCTGGAGAAGGGAATGGAAACTCACTTCAGTGTTCTTGCCTGGAAAATCCTATGGACAAAGGTGCCTGGTGGGCTACAGTCCATGGGGTCACAAAAAAGTCAGACACTACTGAACGACTAAGCATGCATGCATCTCCCCTTTAAAGTGCCAACCCTCTTTCGCCTTTAGCTGAAGATGATGTTTAAGGTGAGGACTGGGGTCATTTTAGCAAGTAAACTCAGTTTTCCTGGGTCTCTCACAGCTTTTCATATTATTAATCTTTGTTTGATTTCCTCCTGTTAATCTATTTAATGTCAATTTAATTATTAGACCAGTCAGAAGAACTTGGAATGGTAAGGAAATTTTTCCTCTCTGACAACATCAAAGCACATGATGGATTAATCTGGTAGGGCTGTCACAACAAAGTACCACAAAGTGGGTGGTTTAAACAACAGAAACTTGTTGCTTCACAGTTCTGGAGGGTCAGAGTAAGAGATCAAGGTGCTGGCAGGTTTGATTTTCTTTGAGTGCTGATCCAGACCCTTCTCCTTGGCATGCAGATCTTTTTATTTTGTTAAATTTATTTGTCAGTGTCAGGATCTTTGTTGAGTCATGCGGGCTTTCAGATGCAGGGCACAGACTCTCAGGTTGTGGTGGTGTGCAGGCTTAGTTGCTTGTGGCACATGGGATCTTAGTTCCAATCCAGAGATCAAATCACATCCTCCTGCATTGCTAGGTGGCTTCTTAACCACTGGACCACCAGAGAAATCCCAGCATGTTGATCTTCATGTTCACAAGGCATTCTTCTGTGTGGCTGTCTGTGTACAAATTTCCCTCAGTTGTGTTGAATTAAGACCCACTGTCTTCTTTGTTGTTGTTTAGTCACTGAGTCATGTCTGCCTCTTTGCAACCCCATGGACTATAGCTTGCCAGCCTCCTCTGTCCATGGGATTTCCCAGGCAAGAATACTGGGGTAGGTTGTCATTTCCTTCTCCAAGGGATCTTCCTGACCCAGGGATTGAACCCATGTCTTCTGCTTGGCAGGTAGATTCTTCACCATGGCTACCTGGGAAGCCCCAGGACCCACCATAATGACCGCACTTAAAGACCCTATCTCCAAATAATGTCATATTCTGAGGTATTGGCAGTTAGGACTTCAACATGTGGATTTGGAGGAAAACACAATTCAACCTACATCACGCAATAAAGTCCTCTATCTTGTATGTCAACTGCTGGAGGTGACCATTTCGAACAGCACCAAGGTGAAGTCTCTCCACGGGTCATTTCTACCGCAGACAGTCCTGATGACCAAAGGAAACAGGTGTTTGCAAGCAGAAGACTCAGCATTGCTGTCATACTTCATTTTAAAAGGAGCTTCGTTTTATTTACTTACAAAACTGAAAGAGACTCACAGATTTAGAAAACGAACTCACGGTTGCCAGGGGGAAGGGTTAGTTAGGGACTTTGGGAAGGTCTTCCCTTGTGGCTCAGCTGGTAAAGAATCTGCCTGCAATGCAGGAGACCTGGGTTCGATCCCTGGGTTGGGAAGATCCTATGGAGAAGATAAAGGCTACCTACTTAAGTATTCTGGCCTGGAGAATTCCATGGACTAAGTCCATGGGGTTTCAAAGAGTCGGACATGACTTTCACTTTAGGAGGGTCATATACACATTGCTTTATCTAAAATGGATAACCAATAAAGACCTATTGTATAGTACATGGAACTCTGCTCAATAGTATGTGCCAGCCTGGGTAGGAGGGGGTTTGGAGGAGAAAGGATACATGTATATGTATGGCTGAGTCCCTTTGTTGTTCACCTGAAACTACCATAAAATTGTTAATTGTCTGTACCCCAATACAAAATGTTTTCGGTGATAAAAAAATTTTTTTTAATTAGTAAACAAGAGAAAAAAGTTGATATCAAATTTATCTGTGTTTTAAAAACAGATATTATAGGAAAATTTATTCACTTTTCAGAAAAAATAAAAAAGAGGCTTCATTTTCACTTGAGGGTATTGACTCACAAAATATTCACAGCCTAAAAGTTGAGAGTTATATTTTACTGGGTGGGAATTTTCGGGACTTCAAACCAGGGAGGCAGCATCTTCAAGTGACCCTGAGAGAACTGCCCTGAGGAGGTGAGGGGAGGGGCCAGGTTATGTAGAAGTTTGCAACAAAGTGCATATAGTCGGGAACATCAAAAGATTATTGTTAATTAAAGAAACCAAATAACCCAAGTTAAGGAATTCAGTGCTTTTCTATGTATGGGAAGATGCAAGGGTCGGGGCTCTCTGAAGTCATTCCTTTGATATACCCTTCAGCTGTCTGCCAGTGTCCTGCATTTTCACATCCCGAGCTTCCTTTCTTCAGGGCTCACCGTTGGGAGTGGCTGCAGTCTGGTGGCTGCTTGATGGCAGGTATTCTCCTTCCTGAGTCCCCTCAGACCTCACCAGCTCACACTGGAGGGCTGCAATTGCTAGTGACTGTGACATCTTTGCTTACTGATATGACAGGAGTATTCTATTTCTCCAGGGAATGGCCTTTACTACAGAAACAATCATAAATTGTTTTCTTCTTCACTTCATCTTTCCATATCTGTTAATTAAGAATAAAATCTCACATATGCAGACACAGCATAAATTTTAGAGGAAGTTAGAAAACCTTTGTGCTAAAACTCTTAGTAAATCTTTATGTATCCAGAAAAACCATCAAATTCTAGCATAATTAATGTGTAACCTACATGTCTGGGTAGATTTTTCTTACTGCTAACAGACTGTGCTTCAGCTGATTTACCACCATCAGATGGAGGGTAAACAGAAAAACAAAGCTATTTTTTTCTTCTAAGGGCAAATCTTCAAAGATTTTTTTCTTCTAAGGGCAGCTGTAAATCTTATAAAGGTCTTCCTAATAATGATAGCTTATGCCAATCAGACTCAAGAAAAATGTTATTAGTTCTACAGCACTTTGGTGTCTGCTCCATGGCCTAACATGTGAATTATTAGAGAGCTTGTGAGGAGAATTAGTCATGAACATGGACCAGAAAAGAAAAAGCTGTAGGATGGTGAGCAATCTGAGGCATATTTTGTCTATTTGTAAGGAGGAGGGC
>SJYV01000489.1:0-29573 GCA_006410875.1 Neotragus pygmaeus | reverse complement strand
GGCAGAGGATGAGACAGTTAGCTAGCGTCACCGACTCAATAGACGTGAATGTGAGCAAACTCCGGGAAAGAGTTAAGGACTGGGAAGCCTGATGTGCTGCAGTCCATAGGGTCGCAAAGAGTTGGACATGACTTAGTGACTGAATAATGACAGTATTAAATTATATATGTTACATCTACTATTTTGTAGCATGTTTATCATGTGCATCAGTGGTATTCAAAATGCAAAGTTAATACAGTTCTCATGAAAAGATGCATAATTTTAAACAAAGTATTTATATATATTTAGTAGGGAGGTGTTAACAGAGAAAATGATATATTTTTCTCAAATTATTGATCTTGGCAATTACTGTGAAATCATTGAAAATATATAGTGAGGGCTTCCCTGGGGGCTCAGTGGTAAAGAATCTGCCTGCCAGTGCAGTAGACAGGGCTTGGACCCCGATCCAGGAGGATCCCACACGCTGTGGAGCGCCGGGGCCTGCGCACCACACCTCCAGGGCCGCTGCTCTGAGACAGGAGCAGCCCCTGCGGCGGGAAGCCTGCGCACCGCGGTCGCTGCAGCTCAGCTGGAAAGCAGCCGCGGCTCACGGCGACCAGAGACGAGCCCCCCCAGCAGAGGGGCCAGGGCAGCCGAAAGCAGAGGAAGAGAGCAGCGAAACGCTCCCCAAAAGTCACCCATCAGACACAGGGTGAAGCTTCACGCCGTAGCTGTCAAAAATATTTTCCAAATGGTGATAGTTTTTCAGAAATTAGAGTAAATTGAAGCTATTTGAGAAATACTATTATGATCCTGTAGCTCAATGGAATATCTAGATCATGAAGCCTATTTTTTAAAAAATGTCTTCCTTAGAGGAGGTTAAGAGAGTAACACGAAGCATATACACTGCTTCCCATGTGGCTCAGCTGGTGAAGAATCCATCTGCAATGCAGGAGACCTGGGTTCCACCTCTGGGTTGGGAAGATCCCCTGGAGAAGGGAAAGGCTACCCACTCCAGTGTTCTGCCCTGGAGAATTCCACAGGCTGTATAGTTCTTGGGGTCACAGAGTCGGACACAACTGAGCAACTTAAAAAATCATCATATACGTAGACACTACCAGATGTGAAATAGATGGCCAGTCTGTAACAATCCAGCAGGGCAGGCGAGGGCGGGAGGTAGACGGGATGTTTAAGAGGGCGGCGGCAGATGTACAGCTGCAGCTAACTGACACGGATGCACGGCAGAAGTCACACCGATATTGTAGAGCAATTGCCCTTCAATTAAATAAAATTTTAAAAAGAGAGAGGGAGGGACTTCCCTGGTGGTCCAGTGGCTAAGATCTGCCTGCCAGTGCCTGGGGCATGGGTTCGACCCCCGGTCCAGTAAGATCTCACACGCTGGGGGGCGGCGAAGCCCACGAGCCACAGCTACTGAAGCCCAAACACTCTAAAGCCCACGCTCTGCAGCAAGAAAAGCTACTGCAGTGAGAAGCGTTGCACCACTCCAGGAGAAAGCTAGCCCACACGCGGCAGCAGAGGCCCGGCACAGCCAGAAATAAGTAAGCAAGAAGTGTAAAAAGGAAGGGAAAGCATGCGACAAAAACTGACCAGAAAAAGGGACGTTACAGAAGGTTTAGGGGAGATGCTGCCGCCGCCGCCGCTGAGTCACTCAGTCGTGTCCGACTCTGCGGCCCCAGAGACGGCAGCCCACCAGGCTCCCCCGTCCCTGGGATGCTCCAGGCAAGAACACTGGAGTGAGGTGCCATTTCCTTCTTCAATGCATGAAAGGGAAAAGTGAAAGTGAGCCCCAAGAAAAAAATGAAGTCTTGTGTGTGGTCAGGACTGGCTAAGATTTTCATGAAATTAATTGGGTGAATGTTAAAAACAGGTGCAAAAACAAACAAACAAAAAATAGAAGTTATCTTCTTCCCGGAAAAAGTTACGTGGAAGTGCTTCAGGCCACAGCGGCGTTTGCACGAGGTCTGAGTGTCCTCGGCCCTGGCCAATCATAGAGCTGTCCCGGATGCGGTGCCCCGCTCAGGCCCGGCACTCCTTCCTGGGGGTCGTCCTGGGTGGGGCTCGAATGCTCTACAGAGCTGGTGGTGAAGGACCACAGATGGTCAAGCCAAGCCCATATAAGATGGCACTTTGACCGCTTTGGTCAGTTGTGAGGGTCTGAGTTTCAGGAATGATCTGATCCCCGACAGCTGAGTCTTCACGGGCACTCTTGCTTCAGAAGGCTGCAGCCCGTGTGCTTCCTGCGTCTTCAAGGCTAGACAACCACGGTGTGGCGTGCTTGCTGTAAGTCACCAGAAGACAGTTGCATGGATCCTGAATTGAGGTGCAGAAATGCCCCCTCTGGTCTGGGGCCTGGTCTTCTTTCTCATGGCTGATAAATAAGGCTCAGATGTCCAGTAGGGTTTGCATTGCAAATGCTCAGGAATTGTTTCTTCTCTGTCTTCAAACTCCTCTGCTCCAGAGGGGTTTTCCCCTTCCGCATTTGCTTATCCTGATGTTTCTCTTTGCATAGAAAGCAGTCCCATAATCCTGCGATCAAAGCACGCTGGGTTTATTGACTGACTTCCCGGTGTCAGAGGTGAGGACGTGCTGCCAGACACAGGGGATATTAGGAAGTAGAAAGGGTTACAAATATGAAAGCAGGGGATAAAATGCCAGCACCAAAGAGATCTTTAATGCTCTCATAATCAGCCACACGAGATTCCGAATGCAGCTCGGGCAGCCGGTCCACTGGTCTGAATAAGAAAACACACCGTCAACAGCACTGGGAGGGGCCCTGGAGATGGCCGCTCTGTACCAGTGGCCCGGGGACCAGCCACGGGTGCGGCGGTGCGGGGGTCCTACGTGGGCCGCACAGCAGACGAAGACGGAAAGACAGGGGAGCTGGGGGCTGAGCCAGAGCGCAGACGTGGATGGAGTCAGGGAGTCTTCCCTGCAGGTCTGCAAACAAGCTCCCCACCCGGGGAAAGCCAGGCTCACAGCTCTGGCAGACAGGACCTGAGAGTCCGCCCTGGCCCCTTCACTGGGGCTTTAATTAGTCTGATTAAGCTCAATTAGCTTGCTTTGTGGAAACTGCCACCTCTCGTTACTAAGAGACCGTGATTCACAGCCAAGGTGGCAGCAGGTAGCTCCTTGCTGGGGCCCGTCTCCAAACCCTCGGACTCTGATGCAGGAAGATTACTAGCTTGCCGTTTTCTGTGTCTGACTGTTGAAGCATTTTCCCCACATCTCAGTGCCAGTGCATGGAGGGCTAAGTACCATGGACCCTGCCCAGAGTGTGTGTAAGAGTGTACGAGTACGTGAATGCATGCCTCAGTGTGTGTGTGTGTAGATGTGTGTGCACATGTGTGTGTGTCTGTGCATGAGTGCATGTGCACATGTAGGTATGAGTGTGTGTATGCAAAGGTGTGCTTTCTGTGTGTGTGTAGATGTGTGTGCACATGTGTGTGTGTCTGCACCCGTGTGCTTGAGGATGTGTGAGCGCGTGTGCCTGTGAGTGTGTGCATTGTGCACGCGTGTGTGTGGTGGGGCCATGGGGCCCCCGGCAGTGCTCAGCCCTGGCTCATCCATGTTTTCAGCACAAGCACCTGCTTCCTTCAATCAAGAGACTCCTGCTTCTGGACCAAAGCAGCTTTTCTGGGTCTTCAGCACTGCAGACCCACACGCTCGCGTGTCACACATTCTCCAGGGGTCTAGACTGCTGGGTGGCAGCCCGAGGGGGATGCCCACGCAGAGAGAGGCCCCCGCGCAGGGCTGGCCCGAGATCGGCAGCGAGCAAAGCCGGCCACAGCGGCCGCACTTCCGCAGGAGGAAGCCCGCTCTTCCTGGGCCTCACACGGATGCGACTGAGGCGCCCCCCGGGGTCTTCTCCGCTCAGCCACCCTCCTCCCGTGTGCAGGGTTCACCTGTCGTGCTTACCCCTGGGAGCCCGGGTTCTCCTCAGCCCACACTGGGAAAGGCCAGTCACTGCGCTGCCTGGGCTTGCCCTGGAGTCCCTGAAGCCAGGGTGCGTCTGTCACCACTGTGCTCCCGAGGCCCGGGGGGCCTGGCGCATCGCGAATGTTCAGTGCTGCCCGGGAGGGCCCTCTTCCCGACCCTTGCTGCTTCTCCTAAGTGGCCACCGACTCCAAAACTCCTTCCAGTTGATTGTGAAGCTTGCTTCCACCTACAGAGCAGCCCCTCTGAAGCGTGTTTCAGGCAGATGCCAAGACTGTTAGGCGGGATACTGCATGTGTGTTCTGCGTGTGTGCATGTTAGTCACTCAGTCACGTCCAGCTCTTTTGGGACCCCATGGACTGTAGCCCAGCAGGCTCCTCTGTCCGTGGGGATTCTCCAGGCAAGAGTACTAGAGCGGGTTGCCATGCCCTCCTCCAGGGGATCTTCCCAACCCAGGGATCGAGCCCGTGTCTCTTACAGCTCCTGCATTGGTAGACAGGTTCTTTACCACTAGTGCCCCCTGGAAGCCCCAGATACTGCATTCATGACAGGCTAAACGTCACCCTCCTTTCACCAAGCCACACACGGCTCTGAAGCTTCTGCTCTCTGCAGGGAAAAGGCCAGCAGGTGGGTGGTGCCGGCCTCCTTTAGACGTGGCCCCACTGTCCCTCGCCGGCCGTCAGATGGCCCTTGGCCATACAGTTGCCTAAGTTTGAAACCTTAAGCTGGTGAACACCAGGGTCTGTTGTCAACAGGCTCTTATAGCCACCAGTAAAGCAGCATCACTTTGCCAACAAAGGTCCACAGAGTCAAAGCTGCGGTTTTTCCAGTGGCCGTGTACAGATGTGAGACTTGGACCATTAAAAAGGCTGAACACTAAAGAATTTATATCTTTGAATAGTAGTGCTGGAGAAGACTCTTGAGAGTCCCTTCGATGGCAAGGAGATCAAACCAGTCAATCTTAAAGGAAATCAACCTTGAATATTCATTGGGAGGACTGGTGCTGAAGCTGAATCCCCAATACTTTGGCCACCTGATGAGAAGAGCTGACTCACTAGAAAAGACCCTGATGCTGGGAAAGACTGAAGGCAAAAGAAGAAGAGGGTGGCATACGATGAGATGGTGATATAGCCGCACAGACTCTAGAGGCATGAATGTGAGCAGACCCCGGGAGAGGGTGAAGGAGGGAAGCCTGGCGTGCTGCGGCCCATGGGGTGACAGAGGGTTGGACGTGACTTAGCAACTAAGCCGCATGGCCGCCAGACCTGGTCCCGGGCCTGACTCGGAGCAGAGGGTGAAGCAGCACTGTTTCGATGGGCAAACGAACAGGTGCGTGAATGAATCAGCGCTAGAACTCTGAGCCTGACAAATCGCCATGGAACATCAGTGGAAAAGCACGGTGAAATTAGAAACGCTGTCCTACTATAATACTCCAGCCGTATTCTGCTCAAAAGGGTCATTTTGGTTAACATTTGCATAACATATGGTGGAGTCTGCTGAATTATTTACAAGACATTCAACAGAAAGGTAATTAAAATGTATTTGTAGTTAAAAAAAAAAAAAGAAGGAGAATAAAGATTCAGAATCAGCAACTTGTTCCTCCACCTCTCCTTCCTGTAACGTCCCTGGGGGTTGCTGTTACGCCTGGTGGTCCAGTGGATGCAACTTGATCCAGGGTTGAAAAAAAAAGCGCAGTGATTTCACGTGCTTGATTTCACGTGCTTTCATGTGCAACTGCTCAGACTTGTGTAGATGGTGGTCTTCAAGTGGGAACCCCTTCTCTGAAGCCCAGTCCCCTCAACTGGTTATGTGACCAACAACCTGTAAATGTTCTTACTAACCTGCTCGCCACGTCTGTGACCATGGAAATTGGGCCAGAATCAGCCCTTTCTTCATTCTGACTAGTTCCCTACCGCCCAGATTCCTGGCTTTTGCAGCATGTTTTTCAGGATGCACTTACGCTTATCAGGAGACCATAGACTGGGAAGCAGTATAAACATCTCAGCTTCTGGGAAAACTGAGCTGCGAATTTGGTGCGTTCCTGCTGCCAAGTGTGACACGGCGCTGGGCCAGGGCCCCGAGGGGGTGATCAGACCCCTGCCCTCGGTGCAGGAGGGTGGGCCTGCTTGTGTTTGTAGCCCCAGGTCCTAACTCTCAACAGCCCCCTGCTGCTGCTGCTGCTAAGTCACTTTAGTCATATCCTACTCTGTGCGACCCCTTAGACAGCAGCCCATCAGACTCCGCCGCCCCTGGGATTCTCCAGGCAAGAACACTGGAGTGGGTTGCCATCTCCTTCTCCAATGCATGAAAATGCTTAATGAACATTGGACTTCCCTAGCAGCTCAGTTGGAAAGAATCTGCCTGTGATACAGGAGACAAGGGTTTGAGACATGGGTATGATCCCTGGGTCAGGAAGGCCCCCCAGAGAAGGAAATGGCTACTCACTCCAGCATTATTAGCTGGGAAATCCCACAGACAGAGGAGCTTGGTGGGCTTCAGTCCAGGAGGGTGTAAAGAGTTGGCCGTAACTGAACACAAACACACATGGGCATCTTAGGGTGCTAGGCTTCACTACTTCAGGAATCCCAGTCCAGAAAGGCCGTTCCTGCCACACCGTATCTTGGGCTTCCTACAACGTGGAGGTTCCTAGGAGGTCAGACAGCTATTAGAGTCTTCAAAAGACCTAGGTGAGACCTTCCAACCCTCTTCACTTTTGGGTCTGGAACCGTGCAGGGTCTTCTGCGCCACAAAATACTGGTCTGGGGGCGAAAAGCCAGCTCAGATTCATGGGATATTATATCAACTCCATGGACATGAGTTTGAGCAAACTCTGGAAGATAGTGAAGGACAGGGAAGCCTGGTTTGCTGCAGGCCATGGGGTCACAGACAGCTGGACATGAATGACCAACCAAAGAACAACAAATACACTCTACCCTTGATGGAAACAGTGTCAAAGAATCTGTGACTCTATTCAGTCCGCTGTGCATTCATGCTACAGATAAGAAAACAAGCAAAGATTGACAATGCCCTACTCATTCACGTGACACATGAGGCTGAAGTCATTCACATCAGAAAGCGCTATGGCTTTTAAGATTATCTTCCTTGTCACCAGGCTGGCTATCACTAGTGGGCTCCAGACTAAGAAATATTTCCCCAGTCTTCTCCAGTCCTTACTTTTGAATAACACAAATGACTCGAGGAAGAACAATGAGATATTTAGAGGTTGACTTCTTTGTCAATGGGCTTCCCTGGTGACTCAGCTGGCAAATCCACCTGCAAGGTGGGAGGGGAGACCTGGGTGCTATCCCTACGTTGGGAAGATCCCCTGAAGAAGGGAAAGGCTATCCACCTCAGTATTCTGGCCTGGATAATTCCATGGACTGTATAGTATATGGGATCACAAAGAGCTGGACACAACTGAGCAACGGTCACTTTCCTTGTTAACAATTAACAAATAATCCTACTCAGTATACAGAACCAGTGTTCAATTGGTTCAAATTGAAAAATGCCATGTCTGTAAATGATCTACTAAATATAGAGCTGAATGACAGAATCAATGCAAATTCCTTCTTGAAAATATGTTTTATAAAAACCTTGATTGAAGTAGCCACAGTTCCTAGTAAATGTCCTGCTGGAGAGGACATGTACAAAGCACGTGACAATCAGCCCAACTTTAACCATTTTCTTTCATACATCTGGCTTCTATTGTATGAATTCTATTTCATACAAATAGCAAAGAGTCCAGACAGCGTCTGTATAAAACCATCTTTAAAAGAGTTAAGTTTTACCTTACCTATGTGGCTGTAAATCACAGCCTGGCTTTTAGGTGCTGAGGACACAAGACACAGACGCCCAGGGTGAGAAGGCCAAACACGCCCGCAGGACAACTTCACAAGGTCTTCATCACCCCTTCCCAGAGGACACGCAGAGGTCTGCGGCCAGAACACACACGAGAGCCGGGCCACAGCCACTTAACCAGAAAGTAGCCGAGGAAGCCCCTGGGTTGCAGGAGGGCGGGGAAGGGGGAAGTACCCAAACTGCTTTAGGAAAAAGGAAGTCAGCACCCCAGCAGCCATGAGCACACCCCTGCCCAAACCTTGGTTTCTAAAACTCTTCTCCAACAACAGAAAACTAGGACTACTTGGAGAAATGGCTGACTCTGGGACTGAGTCTAGACACATGTATAGTCTAGCCTGGAATAGCTGGAATATTGTGGCACCGGAAAGGAAGCCACACAGAAGCAAGAAATGGTGACATACAGGCAGAATACAGGAGACGACCCAGAAAAGCTCAAAGTATCTGGCCAGGGCTGGGCTGTCTGAGCAACGAGATAAACAACTCAGTGTCGGATTGTAAACCAAAGAATAAAAGAAATATGCATGATCTGTACTGATGAAAATATTTTACTGAATAAATAAACGAGAAAATGAGAGTGAAGGGGTGAAGTCTTTTATGCAGAAATAATGGGATGGTTTACACAGATCCTCTGCCCACACGGGTAGGTAATATCTTCTTTTTCTCTCTCCTGAGCTGTGGGCTGCAATTGGTGACATTTTTAAAATGTGCAGTATGAAAATGGAGAGAAAATGACCCTTTACAGAAACCTGACAAGCCCTGTGGCTGCCAGCTGGTTAAGCTAACATCATCAGCGATGAGGCATGTCACGGGAGGACCTGGAGAGGGTCTGATGAGAATGTCTCTTTACCCGAATGGTCTTCCTTCCAGAAGCCCATGCATGTGTGCGCAATGGCTCAATCATGTCTGAATTTTGCAGCCCACCGACTATAGCCCACCAGGCGCCTCTGTCCATGGGACTCTCCAGGCAAGAATACTGGGGTGCGTTGCCATGCCCTCCTCCAGAAGATCTTCCCAACCCAGGAACCAAACCGGTGTCTCTTATGTCTCCTGCATGGGTAGGCGGGTTCCTTACCACTAGCGCCACCTGGGAAATCCCCCGGAAGTCCATAAGCCCTGTCTAACCACGGGAAAACATTATAAAAGCCCACATTGGGAGGCCTTCTATAAAATACCTCACCGATACTCCACAAACTTCCCAACTTCATCAAAAACAAGGAGAGTCTAAGAAACTGTCCCAGACCAGAGGAGGGTAAGGGAATTGGACAAGCAAATGGACTGTGGCCTCTGAATGGGATCCTGAGAAGGAATAAAGACAGCAGAGAAGAAACTAGGCAAGCGTGGCGCGTGGGGCATAGTGGCACAGCGGGGATGGTGGGTCAGACACGGCAAACGTGTGGTGATGGGAGGAGCTCCCTGCAGGGGGCCGAGTGGAGGGGTGCGGGGACTTTACCACGCTTGCAGCTTTCCTGTGTGTCTAAACACATTCTGAGAAGTTCATTCAAAGCTCATAAAACACAAAATCTTCCCTGCAGTTCTCAGACACATCTTCCTTCTCAACCAGACTGCTGCCTGAGACGGATGCCCTCTGAGCCGCGAGGCTGGCGTTCGGTGCAAGGCTCTGTCTACCAGGTTAGGGCCAAGGCTGCAGGACGGCCCTCCTGAGACGCGAGGCAGCATCTCAACACTGGCTCTCTGAGCGTCGGTGCAGGCTCCGTTCACACTCCTGCCTGTCCCTGAGCCACGCCTTCAAGGGTGTTTACCTACCAGGCTGTGCAGCAGGGGGCCGGGGTCGTGTAATCCTGGACACAGAACAAAGAGCGCGTTCACGTTATTGTCACCAAAGGTGGAGGCAAGTGAAAGAAGAGGTTTCCAGAGCTGTGGATCTGGGAAAACAGCTTCCATCGGCAGGTGGCAGAAAACTTCCCGCAAGGTCCAAAACATTTGCTTTCAATCGGAGCCATTATTGTTCACTGAAGTCTAGGGTTGGGATTACAGACTGAAGCTCAATTTTACACTGTTTGTTCTATTTGTATAAAGCTCTCCTCAGACATGTAACCGAGACCTGGGCATTTGCCAGAGTGAAGTCAAGGGAGCTTTTTATGAATAGAGTCGAGTTTTACACCAAAGAACATTCTTTCCAGGTGAGGTATAGGAGAAATCCTTTCTCTAAGCACTGAAGGATTAGCAAATAATTAAATGCTCCCAAGCTCCAGTCTTGTCTGGTCTCCCTGTCGCAGTTTGAGTTTAACTGCCCCACCAACACACACATGCACGTGTGTGCGTGCACACACACACACACACACACACACACACAATAGCCTGCTTCCTGGTGCTGCCCTGTGCTCCGGCCAGGCTGCTAGTACCTCCTCAGGACAGGACTGTGGAGATGGGGACGCGTGGGCAGATTCAGGGTGGGAAGGGGGTGAGTGACCTCACCTCTTCTTCTGGGAAGCCAGGTTGTGATGACCCTTCTCTGCCCTGGTCCAGTCGGAAGACGGACCCACGTGGGTTACTCTCAGGGAGGATGTAGTGTAAAGAACGTTCCTCGGGCATGTGGAGGGATCTGAGACAGTCCCTGCCCGGGGCTGAGAACAAACGGGAGAAGGAACGTGGGCGGAGCCCCACAATTCGGACCTCCAAAGAGGGAAAGTCAGCCAATGACGCTGGAATTGGGGTCACCTTGAGGATGATTCCCTGGTCCCTGCTGGCTTAGATGGTGAAGAATCTCTCTGCAATAGAGGAGATCTGGGTTCAAACCCTGGGTCAGAAAGATCCCCTGGAGGAGGAAATGGCAGCCCACTCCACTATTCTTGCCTGGAGAGTTCCACGGTCAGAGGAGGCTGGCAGGCTGCAGTCCACGGGTCACAGAGTCGGACACGACTGAGCGACGAACACTTTTACTTTTCACTTTCACATTAAGTCTAATTCCAGACACTGGGGCTCGCTGAGGCCCCTGGAACAATCTGCACCCCCTCGGAGGCCAAGTGAGGCTGCGGTCACACAGACAGGAACGGGAGACCACCCTGAAGAGACGGAGGGGTCAGTGTCCCTGCTTCCCCTGGTGCCCCCGCTGGGCCCCCACTGGGCAGCCGGCTGAGTCTCCCTGGAGTCTGGTCCAAGAGAGACGGGGGCAGAGCGTGGGTCACCCCCTGCCAGACTCAGCGTCTCCGGCTAGACGCTTGGCAAGCCTCACCAGACCCTTGACGAGGTGGTGCTGTGGTGCTGGGTATCGGCCGTAGCTCGGCAAACCCGAAGGCCAGGCCCCAGAGCCGTCAACAGAGCAACTCCCAGACCAGAGAAACAGACGCCTCAAACGAGTTTCTCTCCTTTTTTTTTTTTTTTTTTNTATCGGCCGTAGCTCGGCAAACCCGAAGGCCAGGCCCCAGAGCCGTCAACAGAGCAACTCCCAGACCAGAGAAACAGACGCCTCAAACGAGTTTCTCTCCTTTTTTTTTTTTTTTTTTTTGGTGCTTTTACATGACCTGGCGTTGGACGGTCTGCCTGAAAGGGCTTCTTTTTGGCCTTGAGCAACATTGTCTCTGCCGTGCTGATTTCATTTCCTAATCTGGATCCTGAAGTCCAGCTTCTGGAGCACGTGGTGTCAGGACTGCGGGGCCAGCTTTCGGGAGGCAGCCCCTGTCATCATTATGAGCCACCACGAAATGCTTGCACTCATGAAGTCAGAACTGTTTTGTGCACAGATGGGGTTCACTTTTGTACCTTGCTGGGTAAGACGCACTGAGGAAACCAGGCGGATCTGCCTGTGTCCTCGTTGAAATCCGTCTTGATTCCAGCAGCTCCCCCTGGGAAGGCCCACTGGGCGAGCGCTTTCATATCCTTAAACACAGTCTGTTGACACGCTCTGCTTCCTCGGATCCATGAAATAAGGCAGGACGGGTCTTAGAAGACGAGCGTCACAAGCGATGCCCCGTTACAGTGGCGTTCATCACAAGGTCCTCGGAGAGACGTGTGGGGGGGTGAGCTGCGGAGGAGGGTGTCCCCTCATCATGGTTCTGAAACCCTCAGCTGTAGCCCACCGCAACACCTGAGCCCAGGCTGACGGGACACGGAGGCCTGCCTCCTGTCTGAATCGAAGCCTTGGGTCTACACGCACTTGATGGGTGTGGTTTAGCTGCTCTGGGGGTGGCCACATATCTCAGTCGCCACATTTACAGCTGCTTCCCAGGCGGCACTGGTGGTAAATGCAGGAGACATGGCAAACCCGCTCCAGTACTCATGCCTGGAGAATCCCATGGACAGAGGAGCCTGGCGGGCTGTGGTCCATGGAGTCGCAAAGAGTCAGACACTGCTGAAGCTTACACTTATGTGCGTATATATAAGAAGAGAGGGAAGAGGAAATGGTCAAGCGCACTTTTGGGCAACAGCACCATATGCCCCACGGCCGGTGAGTGTTGGGAAGCACGCGACGTGGATCTTCACAAGAGGCACTTTGAGTCCGGAACGCCTCTCCACGCCGTGGAGTCCACCCCGGCTCCCAGGAGTCCTGCCCTGTGGCAGGGACCCTGGGGGCAGCTGACCCCGGGGGAAGAACGCAGCTGCTCAGCAGGACCCCGCGGGCGTCTTGTCCATCCTTCAGTCTGATGAGCGCTTCCTGACTCGGGAGGTGGTTGTCCCTTTTTTTTCCCCCTCCACATTCATTTCTTTTCTTTTTTTTTTTCATTCAAGTCCTTTTGAAATTGGCAAGGCAAATACCGCCCTTTTTACAGATGAGAGAACTGAGGAAGGCCGCTCACCCAGGGTCCTGCTGATGCCGAGAGCGCAGAAAGCCTGAGCGCCCCTCGAGAGGAAGGCTCCAGGCTCTGCCACTCCCACCGCCGGGCTGAGAGTTACGTAAAAGGCCTGCAGCGGCATTTTATTTTCAAAGAGTTTCTTCAAATACGAATCTCTTGACATGAGCCTGTGCACGTATATTAACAAACACACATACATCACGTAGGTGCACACGTGTGTGTGTCTGGGGTCCCACACCATGGCTGAGGGCAGACCCTGAACAGGGGTTGGTGGCCGCGTCAAGGTCAACACCCCCGACCCCGTGTGGCTGGCGTGGACCCCACAGCAAGCCCTAACCAGCGGGGCAGGACCATACGGCAGGTGCTGTCTTCCTCCCAAGCTCAAAAGTTAAAAAGAGGACCCACGGTATCTTCACTTAACATTTAGAAGATGCTGCAGCAGAATTTTTGCTTTTCTTAGGAAAGAACTGTCTTCAGCTGCAATCTTTTCTGCATCATTGCTGTTATATTTGGGGTGAAATCCTGAACACGAGGTCAGCACACTGACTTCCCATCACACATGGAAAGGTGCAGAAGTCAAGCTCCCAGGACCCTTTCCCACCATCATCTCCGCAGCCTCAGCCCAGCATCTGAGCTGCCCCCAGAGACCAGGAAGGGGGGTATCAGCTTCTTAATTACACAGTGATGGAGTCTTTAGTCACCCAAGAGCCTGTCCAGGAGTTTTCTCTTTGGGGATCCCTAACATACCCCGGGTTGAATCGGTTTGACTGTGACCGCGGGGGGCCTCCTGTCAGCAATACCTTGTCAAGGAGCCATCAGCAAGAGCTGTGGCGGCTGTTTTTAGTAACACGTAATTAGTGTAACCAGAAAGCCCTCCGAAAACAGCATCCAGAGCTTCAAAGAAGAGGCAGGGTGACAGGCAGAAGAAACCCCCTGTTCTAACAGATGACGCTGGGCCCGGAGTCTATTCTTAGGGCAGATCTTCCTGCAGCTCCCCATCCTCACCCAACACGTGTCACCGTGTCCCCAGATCGTCTGACACCACGTCCTCCACTCATCAACACACACCCCCGCAACACAAGGGCAGTGACACTCACACCTCTGCGCCCGGGGCCTCAAGGTCACCTCCCTCCTCCACGAGCACCCCCTCCACCGGCCGCTGGCCCCAGGAGGTTAAACACCCACTTCCAC
Source organism: Neotragus pygmaeus (assembly GCA_006410875.1). Taxonomy (NCBI): domain Eukaryota; kingdom Metazoa; phylum Chordata; class Mammalia; order Artiodactyla; family Bovidae; genus Neotragus; species Neotragus pygmaeus. The sequence goes on along the minus strand of SJYV01000489.1, from coordinate 15,840 downwards.
CCACGCTGGTCACAGAAGAGTGTTGACACGGCAGCACCCACTTCCCCGGGAGAAGCTTGGAGCCTTCCAGAGAGTGTGGCCCAGACGGCACCCAGGGGACGCGGTATCTCCTGCAGACCTGGGTGACGGCCATGGTCCGGGGTGTGCAGGTCATGCAGAAGGAGGTTCAGGCCTGCAGGCAGGCCACCCGCGGGGGCTGGCACTCTCAGCATCTCAGAGCGGACCCAGGGCTGGTGCTCTGGAAGCTTTTCCATCGTGAGGAGATGGCCCATGGTTTCCCAAGGCAAATCTTTTGAAGGGGAGGCTGCACCTGAGCAGACAGGGAGGCTTTCTCAGGGTCCTCGGGGGAAAGGAGGAAAGACATCCCCCAGGGAATGAGCTTCCACACGCGCGGGTGAGTGAGCACCCTGAGCTGTGATGTCACGCCTGCAGGCTGGGCTTATGTTGGCTTAATGTGGCCTCCAGGCAAATCTCACTCCCTTTTAGCTGTCTCTCCGTGTCCTCTATCTGTTTTTCCGACGGGCTGAAGACAAAGGAGAAATCTGTCCTGGATGCGACATGTGGTTTTGCATAAACAAAACATTTTTAAAAATCAGTGAACTAGGAGTCAGGGTGCACTCTGAAAGGGACTTTTGTGGGTGCACAGCACAGACTAAGTCTTAATTTACTCTTTGCATCTGCACACACATCTTGAATGCATTCCATGTCTTGCTTGTTTTGTTTTTAAAAAAGGCCTGGGAACACACTGCAGCTTCCCTCTTGCTTCTCCTCCAACAGAGGCACAATCTTTCTTGCCACTTTGCCATCCCCGGCTCCCTGCCATCTCCAGTAAGATGGAAGCAAGGAAGCGGCCAGGACCTCAGCAGAAGCCCCAGGCCGAGTGCTTGGCTTGTCTCGGAGACGATGCTGTGCAGTCCTGGGTGGAGGCCAGGCTGGCCTGGGGGCCCATCTCCCTTCAATACGCCCTCTGCAGTCCACGCTGCCACCGTCCCCCTGACATCTGCTTATCCCCAACTCTCTCTGATGGTCCTTCTCCCCCTCTGATGATCCTCTTCTCCCTCTGATTGTCCTCATCTATGATGGTCCTCTTCTCTCTGATGGTCTTCATCTCTCTCTGATGGTCCTCATCTCCCTCTGATGGTCCTCATTTCCCTCTGATGGTCCTCCTCCTCCTCTGATGGTCCTCATCTATGACCATCCTCTTCTCTCTGATAGTCTTTGTCTCTCTCTGATGGTCCTCATCTCCCTCTGATGGTCCTCTTCTCCCTCTGATGGTCCTCCTCTCTCTGATGGCCCTCTTCACTCTCTGATGGTCCTCTTTTCTCTGATGGTCCTCATCTATGACTGTCCTCTTCCCTCTGATGGTCTTCGTCTCTCTCTGATGGTCCTCCTCTCTCTAACAGTCCTCTTCTCCCTCTGATGGTCCTCCTCCCCCTCTGATGGTCCTCTTCTCCTTCTGGTGGTCCTCATCTATGACGGTCCTCTTCTCTCTGATAGTCTTCGTCTCTCTCTGATGGTCCTCCTCCCCCTCTGATGGTCCTCTTCTCCCTTTGATGGTCCTCATCTATGATGGTCCTCTTCTCTCTGATGGTCTTCATCTCTCTCTGAATGGTCCTCATCTCCCTCTGATGGTCCTCTTCTCTCTGATGGTCTTCATCTCTCTCTGATTGTCCTCATCTGCCTCTGATGGTCCTCTTCTCCCTCTGGTGGTCCTCATCTATGATGGTCCTCCTCTCTCTGATAGTCCTCTTCTCTCTGATGGTCCTCTTCTCCCTCTGATGGTCCTCTTCTCTCAGTGATCACTCTTAAGGCTTCTCTGAAAATTTCAGGCCTGCCCTTCTGTGATCTGAACCTCACACCCATCTCTTTCTTGAGCATAAACCACTGTAACACATACATGGCTGGTAACGTGTAGCATGAACACTGAGCCCCACTCACCCAGTGCTCCAAGAGCTCACATTAATTGTGCACTAATGTTCCTGATGTCTATAAGGTATCAGGAGCCAGAGGGCTTGGATGTTCCAGGGGCTTCCATCCTTACATTTGAAAATACTTTTGTGGAATTGTAATGGCCTTCCTTTCCTTATTTGTACATAGAAGCTTTGAAAACCAGTGGTTGTGGAGTATGCTGATTTAGGGACGTGTTGGGTGCTAGGTATTCAATAAATGCTTGTTTGATTACAAAGTGGTCCACTTGAATCTTTAGGTTTGCGTTATAGAATTATAATTTGATTATGAAAAATTCAGATTTTCTTTTCTTTCTTTCTTTTTTTTGGCCATGGTGTACAGCTTGTGGGATCTCCGTTCTTTGACAAGTTTAAACTTGGGCCCCCAGCAGTGAAAGGTCAGAATCTTAACCACTGGACCACCAGAGAAGTCCCAACTTAATTTTTTTTTAAGTTCAGTAAGTCAGGGGACCGGTGAGTCACAGTAGCATCAGGAAACATCTATTGTCCTAGTCAAGATTCCCCAGAAAAGCGGAACCACTAAGAAGCTGAGAAGTTTTGATATCTGCAGCTACAAGCTGGTCACCCAGGAGAGCCGATTGTGTACGTCAAGCGTGGGTCCCAACATGAAGGCAGGAGATGACCAATGCCCTGGTGGTTTCACAGTGGCTCCTAGAAGGATCCTGGGTGTGGTGGAAGAGTGTGGAGGGGGAGAGAAAGATGCTGAGGTGATGGCAAAGGCGACTTTGAACTCAGACGAGCAGGAGTCCTTGAATCAGTCAGAAACGAGTGCATTGCAGAGGCCCCGCCTTTCAGGTTAAGTTTAGAGGAGCAGGAGGCAGAGGAGCCAGCGGCGCTTGGTGAAGCGGCCGCAGAGGGCCCTGCTCCCTTCCTCTGCGTGTGGCTGCAAGGCCTGCATCCTCCTGTCCTGCTCCTGGGTTTTAGGTTTGACTCTGAGGGCCTTGCTTCCCGGCGAGCACGTTCCTGTAGGTATCTCAGTTGCCATCACATCAAGACATTTGTTTACAAACACCAAAAAGAGCAAGTGGAGCCACGTAGCCCCTGCTTATTCTAGTCCTGGAGGAGAGTGACGAGAACCAAAGTGCTAAATCCCCACGCACAGTCCCCAGGGGGCCAGGTGAGGGCTGCTTGGGAAAGAGGAGCATAAAAGAAAAAGGAAAACGGAAAGGGGGCCATAATGAGAAACACAGCAGCTGTAAATAAACAGAGAGCAGCACTGAGTGGCCCGCTCCGCTGGATCTGTGTGAGTGATGGGTGAGCCAGGTGGTGACGGACCAGTAGGGGAGATGACCAGAGACCCACAGAGGTGCCGGATGTGGAGGCACCACATTCTTCTGGAAGAGGGCCTAGGGGAGTTGGGGGGGGGNGCCAGGTGGTGACGGACCAGTAGGGGAGATGACCAGAGACCCACAGAGGTGCCGGATGTGGAGGCACCTCATTCTTCTGGAAGAGGGCCTAGGGGAGTTGGGGGGGGGGGCGGCTAAGGCAGGAAGGAATATGGAAAGTGTGGCTGGGAAGCACCTGGGCCCAAGAAGCCACTCGCCATGAAGGGACTAAATTCAGCCCTCCCCACCCTGGGGGGCGTAGTAGCATTTTGTCTGGGAGGGTCCAAAGCAGGACGCATCTTGGGGCGTCAGACAGAAGGCAGCCACATTGAGTAGAAGCCCAAATCATGGGGACACCCCCGTGACCGCCCCCCGTCAGCTACCAGAAGGCAGGCTCCCGTACCCTGTGGAGGACAGTGTGCTTCTCTGACGTCCTGACATGACTGTTTTCTTGTGTCTGGACTCGCTTCCTTGGCAGTGTCTTCCCAGCTCCCGGATTTAGGTGTTGTCTGTACTCCAGTCACCCTCATCTCTGCATCCCCGGCCTGACACACCTCCAGCTGGGGATTCACCCATCCTCCTTCACACTCAACATCCCAGCTCAGATGTTTCACAGACGTCTCAAGCTTAGCGCATCCAGAACTGAATTCCTGAACTTCACACCAAACCCCTGGGAGCCACAGTTTTCCCATCCACCCCACCTCTCAGTTGCTCTGGCCAAAGTCTTTGGAATTGACCTTGACTCTTTTTCTTCCTGTAATGTCATAGCTCATGGGTTGGGAAACGTCCCTGGCTCAGGGTTCAAAGTCACCTGGACTATGAGCATTTCTCATCCTTCCCGCTGCTGCCCCGTGGTCTGGGGGACCATCGTCTCCACCTGGACCACATTGGCAGCTCACCCCCATGGGAGAACGTAAGTCAGATCTGTCTCTCTCCAGAACCCCAGCAGTGGCCCCTTCCATCCAGAGTAAGTGCCGGGGGCTCCAGCCCCATCTCCTGTCTCCCCTGGCCCTTCTCTCTGCTCCAGTGATGCTGCCGCCTTGCTGGCCCCTCCCTCTTCACGGCTGCTCTTTGCACCCCTCTTCTCTTGACCCGGGGTCCTTCCCCCACAGGTATCTCTGGACCGACTCCCTCACTTCACTCAGATCCTTGTGCAAATGTCACCTTCTCTGTGACACCCTAACACCACCTCTTTGTTCGTACCCACTCTCCATCACAAACCTGCACCTCCCTTGTCTCACTTCCTATGTTTCCATAGCACGTTCAGACACTATAATCTACTGTTTATCACGTTTCTTGGTCAGGAATTTGTCTTTTGTTCACTGACTTATCCCCAGTGTCTAGGACACCACCTGCCACATGAGGACTCAAAAATACGTGTGGGATGAATGATGGTGTATCTTAGAGGCGCCTCTGCACAGGCATCTTAAAACATGGTGCCTCGTTTATTGAATATGTCTGCAGGTCACATGTTTTCAAATTTGCAAATATTCTAGAGCTTCTATTGAACTCAAATATTTCCTTCCCTTCTACCATTGTATGTGGTCTAGAGAAAACTTCAGATGTAGCTGGCACGGGGGTTATAAGCTGGTGTGTGGGGAGTCAGTGCTACAGCAGAAATATCAGGCTTCTTAAAGGTTTAACGTACCTGCTACAGTCCTTTTTTTAAATGTTCTCCTCCTGAAAGAATTCCTCTTAGTGAGGTTAAGAGAGAAATCATCCAATAAAAGAAAATGTACTTTATTTAACGTTCAAAAGGACAGCAAAAAATATAGATGGGGACCTCAAGGTTCTTTTCTCCTCTCCTTCTCACAACTTAAATTAACACATCTCAACCTGGTGCCTTGGCATCGCCATACCCTAAAGTGACTTCAGAGTGCCGGAACACCCCATCTAGTGAGTACGCTGTGTAACAGACACAGCCGGGGCGGAACTCACTTTCTGTGAATCACCTATTGTCACCAGCAGAAGTTGGGAGAGTCTCCCAGTACTAGAGACCCCGGGAAAATAGTTGTTTATGGGTGACATAAAATAGACATCTCCTCCCGGGGGGATACAAGATAGATTATTTTTTTAATTTGTGGTGTGGAAATTAATTGATTAGGAAGACAAAATGGGAGACTTACAAAGGAATTTTTTTTTTCCCAATAAGCTCGGAGTTGAAAATGTAGGGAAAAAAACTTATTTTAGGGTTTGGTGCTAGCAGAAAGAAGAAGGGGGCTGATAGATCACGGAGGCATCACAGAGCGGCTGAGACGCCCTGCTGCCAGATCTCCCAAGTTACCCTAGGGATCACTTTTCCCAGGGGAACAAGAGTTTGCCTGCTATGGCAGACAGCAGCTCTGAAGTTTCATGAAGAAGAAAGGGATTTCAATACCCACCGCTGAGCTCGTGGATTTCTTACACCATCCAAGAAAATCGCTTCCAAAGAGAGGGAAAGAAGAAATTGACGCAGGCTACATTTCGAGCCAAAGGAAGTTAAGAGTTATCACCCTGACGACGTCTATGCCGTGACAGTTTGCACTGGGGCTTTCCTTCATGCCAGCCCACAGCCTCTGGGTCAGGTGTGCAGCAAATTCCAGGGTGCCCTGCCGATGAAAAATACTTCAGGGCTACAGTGGTCAGGGGGCCACAGCATATGCCCACAGACACACACGCACATACACACGCACACTCACGCNATAACAAAAGAGAAAATTCATTAACTCAAAAAGTCTAGTATTGCTAACATCAAAAACTACTATATTTCCTTTTCTATATTCCAAATACATTGATTAATATATTCCCAGGTGCCTAAGGATATGGAGGCCTGGTGGCAATCATTGACTCAGCAATGAGAAAAGCCCTATGTTAATTAAGACTCTCAAAATACTCCAAATTCTCTGTGCTGTTTATGATTAAGAGGTTGTCACACAAGCTAGTCTGTCAGCAGAGAGGTTTGACCTGAGACACCCTTGTCACACCCAGGACAGGGAATTATCAGCAATTATTGGCACAACAAATGAAAAACTTTTCACCAATATAATTCCTAACCAACCCACTATACTAATAATCTCTAACTTCCCAAAAGAATTTGCCTTTAGTAAGTCTAAAACATCTCACACCTCTCACAGTTGGGAGGCTGTAAACAATCACATGTGGCCAGACGAACCTGTACAGGCAGGCTAGATAAACTTCAGAAGAGTCCGTAAGTTGAAACACTCTTGTCACATCGAGGAATTTTTATTGACTTGGAGCTGCACGTTTACTCCTCTGAGAAAACCGGTAGGGAACAGCCCCCCATAAAGTCAGAGGTGTAGGTGAGAGCACGAAGCAGTAAAGTAGGTAGATGCTGGTTTTGGGGATAGATGCTCGGGAACCTTTGCATATGCCAAGCCTCCTTCCTCATGACCTTTGCCATGGGCACAGTTCCTCACACTGGCTCCTGGCAAACACCAAAAAAAGATGTCATTTTCATCATAGGGTATTGGAATGCAAAAGTAGGCAGTCAAGAGATACTTGGAATAACAGGCAAGTTTGGCCTTTGAGTACAAACTGAAGTGAGGCAAAGGCTAACAGATTTTTGCCAAGAAAACTCACTGGCCATAGCAAACACCCTCTTCCAACAACACAAGAGACAGTTCTACACATGGGCATCACTNGATACTTGGAATAACAGGCAAGTTTGGCCTTTGAGTACAAACTGAAGTGAGGCAAAGGCTAACAGATTTTTGCCAAGAAAACTCACTGGCCATAGCAAACACCCTCTTCCAACAACACAAGAGACAGTTCTACACATGGGCATCACTAGATGGTCAATACCAAAATCAGATTGATTATATTCTTTGTAGCCAAAGATGGAGAAGCTCTACACAGTCAGTAAAAACAAGACCAGGAGCTGACTATGGCTCAGATCATGAACTCCTTATTGCCAAATTCAGACTTAAATTGGAGAAAGTAGGGAAAACCACTTAGACCATTCAGGTATGACCTAAATCAAATCCCTTACGATTATACAGTGGAAGTGACAAATAGATTCAAGGGATTAGATCTGATAGAGTGCCTGAAGAACTCTGGACGCAGGTTTGTAACATTGTACAAGAGGCAATGATCAAGACTTTCCCCAAGAAAAAGAAGTGCAAAAAGGTAAAATGATTGTTTGAGGAAGCCTTACAAATAACTGAGAAAAGAAAAGCTAAAGGCAAAGGAGAAAAGAAAAGATATACCCAACTGAATGCAGAGTTACAGAGGATAGCAAGGAGGAGAGATAAGAAAGCCCTCCTCAGTGATCAGTGCAAAGAAATAGAGGAAAACAATAGAATGGGAAAGACTAGAGATCTCTTCAAGAAAATTAGAGATACCAAGGGAACATTTCAGGCAAAGATGGGCACAATAAGGGACAAAAATGGTAAAGACCTAACAGAAGCAGAAAAGATTAAGAAAAGTAGCAAGACTACACAGAAGAACTGTACAAAAAATATCTTAATGACCTGAATAACTATGATGGTGTTGTCACTCATCTAGAGCCAGACATCCTGGAGTGTGAAGTCAAGTGGGCCTTAGGAAGCATCACTACAAACAAAGCTAATAGAGGTGATGGAACTCTAGCTGAGCTATTTCAAATCCTAAAAGATGATGCTGTGAAAATGCTGCACTCAATATACCAGCAAATTTGGAANCATGAGGTGGCCAAAGTACTGGAGTTTCAGCTTTAGCATCATTCCTTCCAAAGAAACCCCAGGGTTGATCTCCTTCAGAATGGACTGGTTGTATCTCCATGCAGTCCAAGGGACTCTCAAGAGTCTTCTCCAACACCACAGTTCAAAAGCATCAGTTCTTCGGCGCTCAGCCTTCTTCACAGTCCAACTCTCACATCCATACATGACCACTGGAAAAATCGTAGCCTTGCCTAGACAGACCTTAGTCAGCAAAGTAATGTCTCTGCTTTTGAATATGCTATCTAGGTTGGTCATAACTTTCCTTCCAAGGAGTAAGCGTCTTTTAATTTCATGGCTGCAATCACCATCTGCAGCGACTTTGGAGTCCCTCAAAATAAAGTCTGACACTGTTTCCCCATCTATTTCCCATGGAGTGATGGAAGGTTTACTGGTTAGAGGCACTTAAAATACCTAGGGCGGTCCTCGGCCACACCACCCTGAACAGCCTGATCTTATCTCAGAAGCTAAACAGGGTTGGGCTTGGTTAGTACCTGGATGGGCTACTGCTTGGGAATACAGGGTACTGAAGGCTTTTTAAAAAGGTAAAATATTTAATATAATTTGAAAAACTGAAACTGTAAGAAATATTGATTCTATTAAAATATAACCACCATGAAATATGAAAGTAACATACTCCGAGGTAGGATGACATTTCCCACCAGGACACCCGAACACCTTTAGGAGACTCCTGTTCTCTGAGCTTTGAACTCTTAACTGATGTCGAAGCCACGGAAACATGTACGTCTGCATTTGAAGTGGTACCCGATGTTAAGTTTTATCCCTCCAAATTCTGAAACATTTTTGTGATGAAACAAAAATCAGTCTACCTGGCATCCAGACTGTGCCACTCAGAATAACTGGAGCTCCTGGAGGGGTGGCTGAGTCCAGGTCTGGGATAGGACTTGGACAAGCGGAGCCCGTGACCTCTTTCAAGGGGACAGGAAGGATGACATTCTGAAATCAGTTCCAGAGGGCCCAAGAGCCAGTTTGAAGTAGCTCCCACTGGCTGCAGACGGACAGTGTGGGTTCCCGGTGATGCCAGCCATCCTTGTTCACCCCATCCTTCCCTCACCCCGCGCCTCCCAGGCCTCACAGGTGTCTCTACGGTCCTCTGAGCCCAGCCCATCCGGCCCTCCTCACCTGTGCTCACTGCTTTCTTCCCACCAAGAAACTCCAGTTGGATAAGAATAGGATCTGATTCTTATTTGTCCTGGATTCCCCAGTTCCCAGGAGAGATGTTGTTTGCATTACGGTCTCAATGAACTTGCTTTAAACTTGGAAGTTGAAATGACACGGGGTCGTAACAACAGGATAGGCTGGGGACAATTAGCTCTCTCCTACTAAGGATTTTTTCATGTATTCAATGATTGTATTACATTGCCTTGTTGTCACCAGTTGCAAACATACTTTTAACTTTTCTGTGCCACTTACTGTCAAATACAAAAAGAAATAATACTTTAGCAAACATGAAAATTGTGTGTATCTGGGGTCCTTCGCAGGATTCTGAGTAGGCTGTCAAGCGTTTCTGGGTGATGAGCTGCCTACTCAGGGACACCGACACACAGGCACTAGGACCAGCTTACTATCAGCAGCATCATATTTGGGGTGATACTGTTGACATCTGTAAATGCATGCCGTGATAATAATAACATCCTGAGGAGCACTTGCCTACCACAGACGTCAATAGGGTGCAGCCACGAGTTTAAAGAAAAGCGAGCCTGGGTGCTTTCAGCTGAAAGAGGAAATATCAAACAAAACCAAGTGGAAATAGCCTCGGCTATACAAAACCTCCCCCTGCTGAGCCAAGGACTTGGCGGAGTGGTTGAGAAGGTATCAAGCTTAGGAGAGATGGGGACTGTGGTTGCGTTTAAGCCTCCACCGAATATTTAGTGGTTGAAAACATCACTAAACAGGCAATTTCATCTCTGTTTCCCCCAAACCTCAACCAGCTGAAGTCTGTTATGCAGACCCAGCCACAGTTATTAAGTCCATCCTCAGATATATTTTTTCACCAAAGCAAAATACTTTTAAGCTTCTCTCAAGGGGATTTATGTTCAAATCTTGTATCACTTTGGGCTCTCTTCTGGAACTCCCTAAGCGCTCCGTGTTCTGCTCATTTTTCCTCATTCTATTATAACTGTCAAACTCAACTCCTTCATAAGTAGTCGTGACAGTCAGAAAGGGAAAGAAAAACCCTTCAAGATTCTAGCATCAAAGCCGACGCCTCTCAGGTTATATCTTCAAGAGGCTGGCAGCAGGGCAATCTTTGTGTTAAACAACCAAAAATGTGACATTTAAGTAGGGACAGATGCTGAGCTTCCTGACACAGTAAACGCTGGGCAGCACCATTCCAAATCTGCCGCGCACACAAGCAGCATACGAGGTCAATTTTCCCAGCGATCCCTAATTCCTTCATGACAATAGATCACTTTACCGATGACCCAAACAAAAGCAGTTAGCTGCCCTCCTATCACACAAACCCCAGAGGCTAACAGAATGATTTCATGCATAATACAAACAGCCATTTAGGAAAAATCAAATCAAATCATGGAAAATCGTAGTGGAGAAACAGCCAAACGGAGGCTAACAACTTCCATTCGTGAAAACATTTTTCTAATCTTGAGTCACTTGCAAGGAGTGAAAAGTCATGGGCTGATGTGGGAGCCGTAACAAGCACCGGAGAAAATTCACGTTCAGAGCTCATGATTCTCGGTGCAGGCGCCCCGTGTTTGTAAAGGGATGGTGGTATGAGCAAATGACGACAGACACAGGCAGCATTAGGAGGCGCGCGTGCAGCTAAAGGTAATAATCGCCTTATTCAGATATCCTCGCGACACCCTCTAGTCCAGTAGCTGTTGGCCAATGTGGCAAGTCTATTGAAGGAAAATAATGCACTAAAAAGCGCCCCTTGGACTGCTTAATGAATCAGTGACTATTAGGTGAATCCACATGTCCAATGCCAGAAAACAAATGAAGAGAGGGCAAGAGGGTCTGACCTGAAACCCGAAGGTCGGCCTGACCACACACCAGAAAGAGCCAAGTGTCTATGTGTACGAGTCTAAGAAGACAGGACAAGGACCAGGGGAAGAACTGAGGCAGGAAATTCCTCTAGGCAACAACTTCTTGAGAAAAATAAGACCTTGTCGAGCCATTTTACTCACTGAGCTTTTTCTCCTTGAGCGACTGACACCAGGCAGGTAAGCCATACTTTCTTCTTCTCTTCAAAAAAATAAGTGCTCCATTGTTCATATAGTTCCATCAAACTAAAATGCTATCATTATTTTTAATATTCTACAAGAAAATGAGTACCCATTTCTAGAACCAGATGCCAGCTCGGGGGTGTGATGGGGGCAGGTGCGTAAGGCCACTGCTTTCTGGACCAACGACTCGGGTTATTTCTTTGAGGTGTGTCTGCCCCTCCCAAGGGGCTCCTCCTAATCAATCCCTCTTTTTTGGGATGCAGAAATTCTCATCCTTAGAAACAGCTTTGATACACCTGATATAGTCTCCAATAAGGTCCCAGTAAACAACCCATTTCCAAATTTGCTGGCATATTGGGTGCAGCACTTTAGAAGCATTATCTTTTAGGATTTANTGCAGAAATTCTCATCCTTAGAAACAGCTTTGATACACCTGATATAGTCTCCAATAAGGTCCCAGTAAACAACCCATTTCCAAATTTGCTGGCATATTGGGTGCAGCACTTTAGAAGCATTATCTTTTAGGATTTAAAATAGCTCAACTGGAATTCCATCACCTCCATTAGCTTTGTTCACAGTGATGCTTCCTAAGGCCCACTTGACTTCACATTCCAGGATGTTTGGCTCTAGGTGAGTGATCACACCATCATGGTTATATGGGTCATGAAGATCTTTTTTGTATAGTTCTTCTGTGTATTCTTGCCACCTCTTCTTAATAGCTTCTGCTTCTGTTAGGTCCATACCATTTCTATCCTTTACTGAGCCCATCTTTGCATGAAGTGTTCCCTTGGGATCTCTGATTTTCTTGAAGAGATCTCTAGTCTTTCCCATTCTGTTGTTTCCCTCTATTTCTTTGCATTGATCACTGAGGAAGCCTTTCTTATCTCTCCTTGCTATTCTTTGCAACTGTACATTCAAATGGGTATATCTTTCCTTTTCTACTTTGCCTTTCCTTCTCTTCTTTTCATAGATATTTGTAAGGCCTCCTCCGACAACCATTTTGCCTTTTTGTGTTTCTTTTTTGGGGGGATGGTCTTGATCACTGCCTCCTGTACAATGTCACAAACCTCTATCTATAGTTCTTCAAGCACTCTATCAGATCTAATCCCTTGAATCTATTTGTCACTTCCACTGTATAATCATAAGGGGTTTGATTTAGGTCATAACTGAATGGTCTAGTGATTTTTCCCTACTTTTTTCAATTTAAGTCTGAATTTGTCAATAAGGAGTTCATGATCTGAGCCACAGTCAGCTCCCGGTCTTGTTTTTGCTGACTGTATTGAGCTTCTCCATCTTTGGCTGCAAAGAATATAATCAATCTGATTTCGGTGTTGACCATCTGGTGACGTCCATGTGTACAGTCTTCTCTTGTGATGTTGGAAGAGGGTGTTAGCTATGACCAGTGCATTCTCTTGGCAAAACTGTGTTAGCTTTTGCCCTCCTTCATTCTGTACTCCACAGCCAAACTTGCCTCTCACTCCAGGTGTTTCTTGACTTCCTACTTTGCATTCCAGTCCCCTATAATGAGAAGGACATCTTTTTTGGATGTTAGTTTTAGATGGTCTTGTAGGTTTTCATAGAACCCCTCAACTTCAACTTCTTCAGCATTACTGGTCGGGGCACAGACTTGGATTACTGTGATATTGAATTGTTTGCCTTAGAAACTAACAGATCATTCTATGGCCACAGGACTGGAAAAGGTCAATTTTCATTCCAATCCCAAAGAAAGGCAATGCCAAAGAATGTTCAGACTACTGCACAATTGCACTCATTTCACATGCTAGCAAAGTAATGCTCAAAATTCTCCAAGTCAGGCCTCAATAGTATGTGAACCATGGACTTCCAGATGTTCAAGCTGGATTTAGAAAAGGCAGAGGAACCAGAGATCAAATTGCCAACATCTGTCGGATCATTGAAAAAGCAAGAAAGTTCCAGAACATCTACTTCTGCCTTATTTACTATGCCAAAGCCTTTGACTATGTGATCACAACAAACTGTGGAAAATTCTTCAAGAGATGGGAATACCAGACCACATGACCTGCCTCCTGAGAAATCTGTATGCAGATCAGGAAGCAACAGTTAGAACTGGGCATGGAACAACAGACTGGTTCCAAATAGGAAAAGGAGTACGTCAAGGCTGTATATTGTCACCCTGCTTATTGAACTTCTATGCAGAGTACATCATGAGAAACGCTGGGCTGGAAGAAACACAAGCTGGAGCCAAGATTGCCGGGAGAAATAACAATACCCTCAGCTATGCAGATGACACTACCCTTATGGCAGAAAGTGAAGAAGAACAAAAGAACCTCTTGATGAAAGTCAAAGAGGAGAGTGAAAAAGTTGACTTAAAACTCAACATTCAGAAAACTAAGATCATAGCATCTAGTCTCATCACTTCATAGCAAATAAGTGGGGAAACAATAGAAACAGTGACAGACTTTATTTGGGGGCTCCAAAATCACTGCAGATGGTGACTTCAGCCATGAAATTAAAAGATGCTTGCTCCTTGGAAGAAAAGTTATGACCAACCTAGACACCATGTTAAAAAGCAGAGACATTACTTTGTCAACAAAGGTCTGTCTAGTCGATGCTATGTTTTTTCCAGTAGTCATGTGTGGATGTGAGAGTTGGACTATAAAGAAATCTGAGTGCTGAAGAGTTGAGGCTTTTGAACTGTGGTGTTGGAGAAGACTCTTGAGAGTCCCTTGGACAGCAAGGAAATCCAACCAGTCCATCCTAAAGGAAATAGTCTTGAATGTTCATTGGAAGGACTGATGTTGAAGCTGAAACTCCAATCCTTTGGTCACCTGATCCAAAGAGCTGGCTCCTTGGAAAAGACCCTGATGTTGGGAAAGATTGAAGGCGGAAGGAGAAGGGGATGACAGAGGATGAGATGTTGGATGGCATCGCCAACTCAATGCACATGAGTTTGAGTAAGCTCCGGGAGTTGGTAATGAACAGGGAACCCTGGTGTACTATAGTCCATGGGGTCTCAAACCGTAGGACACGACTGAGCAACTGAACTGAGCTAAACAGCTCATTTGCTCTCAGAAAAGGTTAACTAATAAAAAATGTAGATTTCCCCCACATTTCCAGTGCACAAGAGTGTTAATTGTTCACACAACCTCCCTTCACACAGCCTAATACAAGAGACCAAGGGATGGTAATTACAAGGATGCTCTCTGATGCTTATATGGCTTCAGAAATCCACCCTAAACTGTGAAACAAAAGAATTTGCTTTGCTTCCTTTGACACTATGCAATCTCCTGGTAGTATGGATGCAGACCTTGGGTCTTTTTTTTTTTTTACTGGTTCCTGAGAATCCACAATGACAGCCAGAAAGAAACATGAGGTCTCAATGTTCTTAAAGAAAGTCACCTGGTGTGGAAAGCAGTTATGTGGAGTGGAAATGCAAGGCGCGGGGGCTTCCTACTGAGAGGGGCATTTGCAGGAAGTGACATGAGCACCTTTGGCAAGAAAAGAGCCTGAATCAGCACAAAAGTGAGGATGGGAAAGGACTGTGCCTGGAACAGAGTGACAAGCCCAGGTGAGTCCCAAGGCGGTGCAGAGCAATCGGCAGCCTTATCAAGAATCTCCCAAAGGAGGATGTCGCCTGCACATGTTCCTCTGTTCACAGTCCTGGCCACTCTGGACAGAAGTGCTTATCCCATTGGACAGCAGGCACAGACAGGGAACAGGGTGACCCCACACCATCTCCCAGCACCACCCGCAAGGTGATGAATGGCTGATGAGTGGCTGCCAGGGTTCTCAATCGCTTTTGACTTAAATCTTCTAAAACGGCATGCTCACGTAGAGAGTGCCTCCAAGAGGTTCAGCCTGCTGAGCTGGTTTCCCAGGATGCCTTCATGTGGATATTTCTTTCCCCACAGTTCTGGGGCCTGGTTTGGTTCCTTCTGAGGGTGCTCTCCTGGTGAGTAGATGTCTGTCCTCTCCCTGGACATGTCGCGGCCCTTTGAGTGTCTGCGCCCTCATCTCTTCTTATAAGGACATCTGTCAGAATGAGTGAAGCCTCATCCATATGACCTCATAAAGAAGGCTGAGCACCACAGAATCGATGCTTTTGAACTGTGATGCTGGAGAAGACTCTTCAGAGTCCATTAGCCTGCAAGGAGATCAAATCAGCCAACCCTAAAGGAAATCAACCCTGAATATTTATTGGAAGAACTGATGCAGAAGTTGAAACTCCAAGCCATTGACTGCCTGATGCGAAGAGTCAGCTCATTGGAAAAGACCCTGATGCTGGGGAAGGTTGAGAGCAAGAGGAGAAGGGGACGGCAGAGAAGGAGATGGTTGGATGGCATCACTGACTCAGCGGACATGACTTTGAACAAACTCTGGGGGTACTGAGGGCAGAGAAGCCTGGCACACTGCGGTCCGTGGAGCTGTAAGGAGCTGGACACAGCTGAGCGGCTGCACAGCGACCCCCGTGGCCCGTCTTTCCCTCGCGTGAGTGTGTGCCTCTGTCGTGTTCAGCTGTCTGTGACCCTGTGGGCTGCAGCCACCAGGCTCCTCTGTCCGTGGGATTCCCCTAGCAACCCTGGCGTGGGTTGCCACACCCTCTTCCAGGGAAACTCACTGACCCAGGGATGAAACTCCTGTCTCTCATGTCTCCTGCATTGGCGAGGGGGTT
>SJYV01000486.1:0-18710 GCA_006410875.1 Neotragus pygmaeus | reverse complement strand
GGGTGGGGCATGGGTTTGATCCCTGGTCAGGGAACTAAGGTCTCACATGCCAAACAGTGTGACCAAAAACAAACAAAACACTGAGAGTGAAGAGTTGACAGTTTTTAAATATTTAGAAGAGTGCTTGGCACATAGCAAGCATCACAGAAGCACTTCTTAAATCTAGACTCCCCTTCCATGTGGGAGAAGCCTCGGTCCCCTGGTCTCCTCTCCATTCCACACACAGACTTTCTGCACTTTCTCACCACTTACACTGTCTCTTATTTTGCAGAACTGCCTCTTCGCAGAAAAACAACCAATTTACTTTCCATTCTGCTGCCCGAGACAACCACATCCTCCTCTTACACACACCCCAGGCTCCCATGGAGAACTCAGGTCAGTATGGCAGGGGGAGGAAGGGTCTGAAGGGGAGGGGAGGCCCCTCTTGAAGGTGAGAATGCCCCAAGGGCTGGCAAGGCCACCTCCACCCAGCCCAGCTGGGAGATCCCCACTCAGCTACCCAAACGTGACAACATTGTTGAGAGATGGACATCCATGCCCTTGTATGAGTCCCAGCTGCTAGCAGATCACTCAGCTGGACTTTGGGAGTAATGATAGTGAAAGCCAATATGTATTGCCAGATACTTGCATTTATTTAACAAAAGTCTCCATGGCACTTACAATATATCAAGTAGTGGAAAAAGCACCCGACAAATATTAACTTGTTGAGTCTTCACAAAGACCCCGTAAGACAGATAACATTGCTTTCATTTTATAGAACAGGAAAGTGAGAGAGGACACATAGATAGTATGTGGTCCAAACAGGACTTGAGACGGTGGCATCACTGACTCAAAGAACATGAATTTGAGCAAACTCTGGGAGATAGTAAAGGTCAGGGAAGCCTTGCGTGCTGCAGTCCATGGCGTTGCAAGGAGTCAGACATGACTTAGCAACTGAACAACAACAGCAATCAGGATTTGAACCCAGCAATCTAGCTCCAGTGTCCAGGCTGTGAATGACTTCACTGTGGGCTGCCTCTTACAAACGTCAGAAGGATTCTGCTAAGTTGGGATATCAGTACAATTGTCCTCATTTTACTGCAAGAGAAACAGGCTCAGGGAGGTTAGGTAATTTACTGGAAGCTACCCAGCTGGTTGGTGGCAGAGCTAGGATCGGAACCTAGGCCTGGCTAATTCCAAGACCCAGACTCTTCTCCCTGCACCATCCTGGGATAACAAGCAGAGATGACCCTACCTCCAAGATGTATATCAACTAATGTTCTTCCAGCAAGTAAGAAACCACTCCTCCCCCCACCAGGCATAGACTCTACTGTCACTGAAGATCCCTGTCTCATGGAATGGTAGGGGACACCCCAAGGCAGGCACAGCTACCTGCTTGTTATCATTCCCAAGACAAGAGTCCTTTCCACACCCTGCTTACCCTCAGAGAGCTTTACCCAATCAGAAGACGCTCCAAACAATGACTCCCCAACGAGAAGAGCTTCAGCCAGTGAATCACCCAATGAGAAGAAACTTCAATCAGTGAATCCCCCAATGAGAAGAAACTTCAACCAGTGAATTGCCCAATGAGAAGAAGCCTCACCAGTGACTCTTGGTGTCTCAGTATTCCTGGTTGTCTTTAACCAGCTGGGGTTTGGGCTGGGAGGATAGGGGTAGCGGAGCACTGTGAAAGTCTCCTAAATATTTCAGAATCAACATACTTTGCATTCACTTGAATTACAGTTAAGACCCACCATGCAGTATTTTAAGAAGAGAGTGAGTGAGTGAGTGAGTGAAGTCGCTCAGTCTTGTCTGAGTCTTTGCGACCCCATGGACTGTAGCCTATCAGGCTCCTCCATCCATGGGATTTTCCAGGCAAGAGTGCTGGAGTGGGTTGCCATTTCCTTCTCCAGGGGATCTTCCCGACCCAGGGATCGAATCCGGGCCTCCTAGACGCTTTACCGTCTGAGCCACCAGGGAAGCCCTTAAGAAGAGAGGTGTACCGATAAACTTTCTTTGGATACGAGCAATAGAAACCCATATGGCTCATTTAATTTTCAAAAATATAGTGGAGCATGGAAGGACCAACTGAAGCACCAGGCAGCAGAAAAGACAAGGAACAGAGTGGATCTGCCAGCAGAACAGGAAGAGGGAGATTTTCTTCACTCCAGTCCCTCATCCACACAAGGGTCACCCAGAGGGCAAGGAGAGCCTGTTGGCCAGCTTGCTTCTGTGCCATTCCAAGGCCAGTCTCACTGAGATTACAGTGAGTAAAGAAGGCTACTGGGCAGGCAGGAGCATCAGCATCCACTCTCAAAGATGTGACAGATGGCCCCCACCCTCCCAAAGTTCAGTGGATGAGAGAAACATCCCCAAATTAGGATGCTTGTCTGGGAGTGCGAAGGAGTTTTCTCCTCATGACTAGGACTGCAGTTGTCCTGGCTGACTTCCCAAATTACAGTTGTTTTTTATATTGCTCCACCTTTCTACAGTCCTCAGAGTCCTCTCATCCTAGGGTCAAGAAGAGGGGCTCCAGAAAATGAAAGTGTTTATTTTGAGGGCAAAAGAGCAGTGTTTCAAGGGCATCAAAGTATTGCTGTTTTGTCATTCCTGTGAACAGGGCAAGATTGCAGACCTTTTTAGAACCATCTGAGCCTTTCTTCCACATGCAGGGAAGGCGGAGGTCAGGCACAGGATGGAAGAGGAGCATGAACTGTATTATTCCGGTCAATGGCGCATATGGGTGCTGAGCACATAAATGTCAGTGAACAACTGAGAGGCTTCCCTGTGGTCCAGTGGTTAAGACTCCATGCTTCCCCTGCAGGGGGCACAGCTTTGATCCCTGACATCCTGACCCTGGGAGCTTCATTCTGTGTTGCATCATGTGGGATCTTTCCTTGCAGCCCGCAAGCTCTGGATCTTGTGTGCTTAGTTGTCCCACAGCATGTGGGTTCTTAGTTCCCTGACCAGGGATCGAACCCAGCTCCCTTGAATTGCAAGGCAGATTCTTAATCGCTGAACCACCAGGGAAGTCACAACCTTCATTCTTAATTCAGGGATGATTGTCCTCTGTGAACTCTGAGCATCTTGTTATTTTACTCCTTCCCTTACAGATCAGATATCAGATCTCCAGACTAACACAGTGATTCTCATTAGCATTAGGTTAATTCTCTAATCCTGTACATTTGAGTCTCCTGGGGAGCTATTTTAAAAAACTGATTATTAGTCCCAACCCTCAGATATCTGATCTTTTTGGTTTGGGGTGGGCTGTGCATTGGCAGTTTTGAAAGCTCTCCAGGTACTTCTAATGTGCAGCCAAGGTTGGGAACTAGGGGAAAAGACAACATCCAAGAGTAGGTTGGGGAGAGATTTGATTGTCTAGGATCACAGGGCAACAGAGAGCTGGCACTGCCAAGTCCTAGGTCAGCTTTGAATGGCCGGAAATTGAGGAGCAGACCCCAGACTAGGGGGTCCCACTGCGGTCAGGGCCCTGTCAGCTTTTCTTCTCCTTTCCTTCCTCCCTATTGTCTCTTTAGCTGTGATAACATCTACGCTGGTTGGAAAGCTGGGAACCGGTGTGTATGCGTGTGTGTGGTTTCTCTCTCCACCTTCTTTTCTCTTTTTTTAAATTTTTCGGCCATACTGCATGATACTCGGGATCTTAGTTCCCCAACCAAGGGTCAAACACAAGGGTCGACCAAGGGTCAAGCCCCCTGCAGTGGAAGCATGGATTCTTAACCACTGCACCATCAGGGAGATCCTATGGGAAATTTTTTTCAGGCAACTTCATCAGGGGTGTTTATTTGTGCATTCAAGCCCCAGGCACACATGAGTAGACACATGTCCACGGTTTCACCTGGGTACACCCTCTTCTCTTTCCCCAGTGAAGAGGTGAATGGTTGCACATAAGATGACAGCTTTAAAGGAAGAGCAATTGGCAAACAGAAAGCTCTGCTCCAGCAGCTCTGTGACCTTGCAAAAATCACCTCTCCCCTTTGAGCCTCATTTCATCATCTGTGAAATGGGAAGAGAGTCAGCTCCAGATCCCCTCTGGGTCTGACCTTCTGTGGCTGGAGAGGTGACAGAGACAAAGATCACGTCTGTTCTCTGGATTGCACAAAACAGGGAGAACAGTATTCTGCCAAACTCACAAGGCACTGCCCAAAACCCAGTGAACTCAATACACCAGAGAACACTTTGTATGTCCCTGAGTCAGAGAACAGTAGCTGCTATAACAAATGATCCCAGCGTCCATGGATCAACACAACAAATGCCACCACTCAGGTGGCTCCTCAATACAGGCTACAGTCTTTCAGGGACTGAGATTTCTTTCCTCTTAGGAACCATCATCATTTCTTCCAAGCTCATGGAGGACAGGGCAGAGGGTTTTATGGCCACACCTGAAAATGCCACATACCACTTCCACCGCATGCCATTGGCCAGAACGCAGTCACATGGCCCCCATTGAGCCACCACAAGGGAGTCTGGGAAATGTAGTCTTCTCATCTAGCCATGACAAAAATCAAATTGGTTTAACATGTACCATTGTCTTGCTCGGAGAAGGCAATGGCACCCCACTCCAGTACTCTTGCCTGGAAAATCCCATGGATGGAGGTGTCTTGTAGGCTGCAGTCCATGGGGTCGCTAAGAGTCGGATATGACTGAGTGACTTCACTTTCACTTTTCACTTTTATGCATTGGAGAAGGAAATGGCAACCCACTCCAGTGTTCTTGCCTGAAGAATCCCAGGGATAGGGGAGCCTGGTGGGCTGCTGTCTATGGGGTCGCACAGAGTCGGACATGACTGAAGTGACTTAGCATAGCATATATTGTCTTGCTACACCTACACAAGACTTTCTACGTGTCTACTCTCAAGTGCTATTTAAATGTTAGGGATGAGTGGTTATCTGGATACCTGATAGTTATATCCTGCTCCTGAGTGGAGGGGAGGATAAGGAATGTTGTTTATTTAGTGGCTGTTCTGGATCAAGAATGATGTCAGAGGGAGTCCCGTGGTGGCCCAGTGGTTAAGACTCTGTGCTTCCAATGCAGAGATTCAGGGGACATGGGTTCAATCCCTGACTGGGGGACTAAGATCCCATATACTGTGTGGTAGGGCCAAAAAAAGAGAAAGAAGAATGACGACTCTGAGATATTTGAGGCATGAGAAATACTTTCGTGGGCTTAATCAAATCCAGTCCGGCTGATTCCTGTGTCATCCACTTGGGGCACCACCCCCAGCTCTTTGGTATCCTGTGAGAAGTCCAGAGGTCACAAAGTCTGGATGATGGAAACATCTGTAGGTCTTCAGTCCATGGTGGCTGCAGCCCCCAGGACAGTCTGGTCAGGCTTGTGTGGTCCATGAGACAAGGGGCTCCTCTGGGGACATTCCTGCACCTTGGCCAAGGTGGCCCAGGAGACCACACCAGTGGCACTCAGGTGCACAGAGTTTGGTGCTTAGCTTCCCCCGTCTAAGATCTCTGCCACCACCCATCAGCTTTATCCCAGCCAGCCCTGGTTTTCCTGCTTCCTGGGGTCCCCACAACCCTTGTGCCCTCACAGTCTTGGAGAATCTGACCTCCTACCCTCAAGTTGCCACTTTCTCTCTCTCTTTTTTTTAATGGGAGAATAATTGCTTTACAGTATTGTGTTAGTTTCTTCTGTACAGCATGAATCAGATGTAAGTATACATAACATCCCCCTTGCTCTTAAGTCTCCCCTGCACCGCCCCCCCATCCCACCCCTCTAGGTCATCACAGAGTACCAAGTTGAGGTCCCTGCGTTATACAATAGATTCTCACTAGCTATCTGTTTTTAAACATGGTAGTGTATAATTCAAAAAGACACAGGCACCCCAGTGTTCATGGCAGCACTATTTACAATAGCCAGGACAGGGAAGCAACCTAGATGNCCTGGCAGACGGCTCTAGGTGCTACTTCTTTATTTTATTCCTTTTCTTGTTTTATACTGACAGCATGATATGGTAGTATTAGTACTTCTGAGTGATGAGTAGACAGGTTTCAGGTGAGATTTTCCTACTAAGTGACTTCTGATACTTGCCTAAGGATCAGAGTCCATCCACATAGAGTACATAATTGAGGCTGTTTGGTGTGAAACATTTTGAATGACCAGTTTGGGATAATTTACACAGAACAAACTGCACTGACTCAGGTCAGTGTCAGCATTTCGTTTCTAGTGAAAAATTATAACTGGGCTCAAGTACTTTGCTTCTGTTGTCTAGATAAATTACAGACACCTGGAGGAGATCAGAGCAGGCAGCTATGTGGTCTCAGAAGGTTAGCTCTGGTATGACGACACATGCAGAGCTGGAGTCAGGAAGAATTTTCACTTGTTAATGTCTCTGGTTCTTTTGTAGTTTGAGTGAGATTGAAAAGAGGAGGGAAAGGGATGGAAAAGAAGGTCGTGGAAAGATTACTGCCGTCTTAACTTTCCCGCTAGTAGACCTACAAGCCTCTTTTCTCTCCACAGATGAGAAATGAACTTAATTCTTCACAGATTGAATTCCAGAGAGTCTGTTAATAAACTATGGAAACTGGACTTGGAGCCAAGGAAAAATACTATTTACCTGTATGATTGCTGATAGTTCTTTATTTTGAAGAGATTGTTCATCTAGTTATTAGAGATTTCTGTCCTTGTTTATTTGATAAATGAGATAATTAAATCATAATTACTCATCCATGTATTCCTAAATTACAAGTAACTGGATGTTTTAATACTATTAATATGAATAATACCAGGGGCTGAAAATACCAGGGACTCAAAAGATAACATTCAATGTCTTTAAAATGGCTACACATTTATTATTTAATTTTATCTCTACGATCATCTTCATTTAATGCCCAAGAAATCCAAGATAGAAAAAGATTAAATGACTTTCTGAAGGCCAGCCATGTGGCTAGTAACAGGCTGAGTCAAAATTAAAACTTGAGTTTCAGAACTCACAGTGCACTGCTCTGCTCCATCTTCCTCTAAATATAAAGGAATTAAATCACGTTTCTTTATGATAGTTTTCAGTCTTAGCAGTTGTACATTTTCCTTAAATGTATAATTTGTGAAGTGTCTTAGCCCACTAATTTCATTTTCATTAAACATTTTAAAAACTTGTTATTGTGCAAATAATACATAGTCATAATAGAAAAATGAGGAAATAGAAACAAAAAATGTAAAAATGAAAATGAAAATCATTCATATAGTATTAAGTACAGGTTCAGGTCCTTCTAGGTGTTTTTCTGGGCACGTATACATATGGTGTGCTTTTCGTAACAGCATTGTTGTTGCTAAGTCACTTCAGTCGTGTCCGACTCTGTGTGACCCCATAGACTATATTTCTGTATTAACATAACATACTTTAACAACTTAGTTTTTGATAACAGCATTACTGTTTCATGGATGTCTTATTTATTTATTCAGTCCCCAATTGGTTTCAAATATCTTTAGATAGTCATTAGATAGATCATGTGTGTGTGATGAAGTTCCCATAAAAATTCCAGCAGTGTGGGGTTCAGAGAGCTTCTGGGTTGCTGGACACGAGTGGCCTGCCTGAAGAGGGCCTGGGTGCTCTGAAACGCCTCCCGCACCCCTCGCCCTGTGCGTCTCCTCCCTCTGGAGGCTCATCTGTCTTTTGGCATACCCTGTATGATAAAGTAGTGAACAGTAGGTAGATTGTTCTCCTGAGTTTTGTGAGCTGCTCTAGCATGTTAACTGAACCTGAGGAGGGGATGTGGGACTCTTCAGCTTACAGCCAGTTAGAAACACAGGTAACAGCCTGGATTTGCAATTAGTATCTGAAGTGAGAGAAGTCCTGCAGGACTGAGTCCTTAACCTGTGGGAACTGACACTATTCCCAGGTAGATATGGCCAAAGCTGAGTTAAACTGTAGGGGCATCCGGCTGGTGTCGCGTAACTGCCTGCTGTGGGGAAACCCCCACACATCTGGTGTCAGGCATGTTATGAGTGCGGGAGTACAGGAGAATCAGAAGTGTGACTTCTTCTTAACTGTATATGATCCAAGGAAAATCCTTTCGTCTTTGTTCCCCAAATACTTAACCAAGTATTCCAGCACGGCTCATTGCTTTCTTCATTGAATTGAAAAGCAGTTACTGTCATTGACTAAATGTGTAAGCAAACTTGAGTCGATTTCCAGGCTGCTCAGTTCCTCTTCCTGTTCGGCTTGTCGGGTTACCTCCCTGTTCATGCTGTGATGTTATGGAGCAACGCTGCTGGGCAGTTCATGCACTTGTACTGTAGCCCAGGTGAGTGATCAGTAAAGAGACACATGAACTCTGCCTAGATGTGAGCTTTGTATCTGGCTCCCATGTTGGGGAACTCATCGTCTGGGACACCCTGGGCTGGACCGTGCAGGCCTGCGAGCGCAACTTCTGGGACCCATCTCCGCAGCTGGATGCTCAGCGGGAGATAAAACTCTGTCAAAAGCCAAACGACGTTCCTATTCATCATCTCACATGGGATGAAGAGGTAAAAAAAGTTGAGAAAATTTTCTATAATCTTAACATCTTTTACTGAACTCAGTTTCAATTAGAAACTTTTGGGAAAATTTAATCTCATGATATAGAAAGGTGTCATTCCTTGCATCCAAGTTGTGCTTTAAAATGTTTTGATGTATTTAAAAGATGACATCATTTGCTTTAAAAAAAGCATTTTAATCTTTTACCACCTCCTTGCCTCATATTTTTGAGCCAAGAAGGTGATTAAATGGCCACAAATTTTAGAACCCATTGAAGTTTTGAGCTGTGTTAAATATTCTCATAGGATCTGAGGATAATGCTTAAAATTGTTTTAAGGAACACTTTGAGAAAGAATCGTTTTGAAGATTCTGGTGCATTTCCTGGAGAAATAAAGGGAATTAAAAACTTCAGGAAAGCCTTTCTTTTAGTCTTCTAGCATCCTGGGGCAAGGTGATCGTGTGAGAATTACAGATTTCAGTCCTTCAGGCCACTTGTTCTTGAAGCACTTTACATCTTTTTTTGCAGTAAGAGATTAGTACCAATGGATTTCTGAATCTTGGCTCTGATCTGAACATCTCTTCTTTTAGCTTTAGGAGCTTAGAAAATATGTTTAAAATGGGGTTATTTTTCTAAAACTAGTCACAAGAAATGTTTAAGTTGTAAACCTTGAGGAAAGGGGTTGGAAGAGGCTGTTACCTCACTTTATTTTGTGCCTCCCTATACTGTTTAAATCTTACAATTGTATGTTTTTTATAGTATTCTAGATGGGGAGAGTGTGGTCCACTTTTTTTTTGCTTTCTTTGAATCTCTCTTACTTTAAAAACCAAACCAAAATAGAGTAAGAATAGGTAAAGAATATTGTTCTACCTAAAGATTAAGTTTCTTTATATTCTAACTTTACTTTGGGGGAAAAAGAGTAAATATATATATGATAAAACCAATAGTCTCAGGAAAGATAGAAACTAGATTTCTAAGAGTTGTAGCTCTAAAAATTATATTTTTAATTTGATACCTTTTTCTCATTGTTGTAATTTACAACAATGTTGTAAATTAGTGCTTGAAGTTTTTTCATTTTGCATTCTCTTTAATCTTAAAATTTTGATTGATGTTTATTAAATGCTTAATAAAGCATTACTCAGTTTTCCCTCGTTTTCTTTTCTAAGAGTTTTTTTTCTTTTCTACAAAGGTTATTGTTAATAACAAGTGATTGATAGAGTGATTCTGTTGAGTAAATACTGCCCCAAAGCTTATTATAATTCTAGTTGTATTGATAATTGTGTGGGTTTTGATAAAGCATTTGAACTCTGCACAGATTTCTTGGTCCATATAAACTAGTTTCTGGGGTTTCTTTGCATTGACTGTTTCCCAGGGCTCTAGATTTTAGCAAGCTGGCCAGCTGTTTTTATTTTCGTGCATGGCACTGGTCCTTAGCTGGCGTTGCTGTGTGCAGAACACCAGTCCTGAGGGTNTGGTCCATATAAACTAGTTTCTGGGGTTTCTTTGCATTGACTGTTTCCCAGGGCTCTAGATTTTAGCAAGCTGGCCAGCTGTTTTTATTTTCGTGCATGGCACTGGTCCTTAGCTGGCGTTGCTGTGTGCAGAACACCAGTCCTGAGGGTCAAGGGAGTCACTGCAGATTCAGAGTCTGGTAAGCCTTGGAGGATGTTTGGTTGAGATACTATAGGTCTGAGTTGGCATTTTAGCCTTTGAGGCTGCATGAGAAGTGTGCTGTAGTGAGAACAGGAAGGGAAAAGGATTTTTGAAAGGTGTGTCTCACTGGCATACCTACTGAGTAAGAATTAATGATTCTTAGACAAGAGCCACCAGAAGTCTAGTGATCTGCAAAATAGGTTCAGAAGCTATGTGGTATGGTATGAGGCAAGAATAAAGAACTGGAGTAACGTGACCTGAATTCCAATACCACCTCTCATGTCTTCATTTTTTGTGTGACTTTAATCTTTTATTTTAACTTGTTATGGTGCAAAATAGCTTTTCCTACATTAATGAGATGTTGTGAAGCTGAAGTAAGATAGTGAAGTACTTTCAAAAGATTAAAGCTGTTTTAGTAGAAAGGAAAAATGGAAATTTAATAGAATTGGAAAAAGTGTCTTTGTGACACTACTATATATATATCTCTGCCACTCTAGCATATGCTATTTTGTATGCTTCATAGTTCTTGTGATGCTTAAGGTGTGCAGCCCAAGTAATTTTGCTCACATTTTTCAGGCAGAAGAAGCTAAGTAGTTTCTCAACGATACAGTATTATGTGAATGAAAACCCAGGCTGTACCCCAGCAGCTCCACCTCCACTGCACCAGTCTTCCAGCCACAGCCCCTGCTCTAGCTGTCATGTTTCAGTAAGGAAGGCAGGGATGCTGCAGGGTGTGATACATAGAGTTTGCTGTGTATTAGCGGTCGTGTCCTTCGACCTTCTAAATGCCGAGCATTCCTTTGTGCTTTGATATTTTTGGACTTTACAGGGCAGTACAGTAATTTGGGCTGAAGGCTAGGCATAGGGAAGGTAACAATGACTTCGTGATCTCACACCAAGGCTGGAAATCTGTTACTCTGGGTAGCAGTGTTAGTTTTATGTACATTTCTGAACTTTTATCTCCCCCAGAATGTATTTGTTGCAGTTGGAAGGGGTTTGTATGTGTATAACTTTCAAATGAAGCGCGTGATTGCCTGCCAGAAGACTGCGCATGACTCCAGTGTCCTGCACGTTGCCAGACTCCCAAACAGGTGCGAGTTCCCATCTGCCTTGTAATAGGTAGAAGAAACGCATAGTTCCCAGGGCCACCAGTGCTCAAGGGGCAAAGTCACCTGGCTCTGTTCCTTGACCAACAGGTTCTTTTGAAAGTGGAGAATACCCTATGGCTGTTTCTAACAGAAGAGTTTGCGGCAATATATTGCAAAATTTACAAACAGCAGTATTCAAACAAATTATACTGAATTTCATTGTAAGAAGGGAGAATTTAAAATTTGGTATTTATTTTAATAGAAGACTTTGGGGCACTGTGTTCTAATTTTTTTAATATTTTCCACAAAGCCACCTTTTTGGTGGTGGTGCTTATGGCCAGAATTAAATGGTGATCTCCTTGTTGGCCGAGGCTACTAACTGAGGGCTTTTCTCTCAGGGCAGATGTGGCTGTTGAGCTTCTAGGGATGAATTATATGAAGGAAATGATAGTATTTTTGGGGCTCAGCTGGTAAAGAATCTACCTGCAATGCAGGAGACCCCGGTTCGATTCCTGGGTTGGCAAGTTCCCCTGGAGAAGGGACAGGCTACCCACTCCAGTATTCTTGGGCTTCCCTGGTGGTTCAGATGACAAAGAATCTGCCTGCAATGTGGGAGGCCTGGGTTGGATCCCTGGGTTGGGAAGATCCCCTTGAGGAGGGCATGGCAACCCACTCCAGTATTCAGGCCTGGAGAATCCCATGGACAGAGGAACTTGGTGGGCTACAGTCTGTGGGGTTACAGAGAGTTGGACATGACTGAGCAACTTAAGCACAGCACAGCAGTATTTACTCTGCAGGATACTTTCAGAGTGAGAGGAGAGAGACAGGAATGGGACTTCTCAGGATATTGTGAGTGTGTAATTCATAACTTGTTTTCCTACATGCATTTTTAAAAATGGAAGTGATACATGTTTGTAACATTTGAGCTAGTCCCACACTATAATGCATGCCTTTCCTGAGGAGTGTTTTACTTTGCATTGTAAAGCCATGTTAAAGTGTGATTTTATTAGCTCCTGCCAAGAGCTGGATGAAAGCAGATAAAGGTTGCACTGATGGTTTTCCCTGCACTTCGAGCACTTGCCCTCCATGGCATGCTCTCTCTCTTCTGACAGGCAGGTTATCTCATGCTCAGAAGATGGCAGTGTACGCATTTGGGAGCTACGAGAAAAACAGCAGCTTTCAGTGGAGCCGGTGCCAACGGGTGTGTATCTTCTCTCAAAAAGGTGATCTTGCTTTTTTCTCATATGAAAGACAGACGAAAGGCAGTTATGTGTAACCACAGGAATAATATACAGTGTGCTCCAAATAAGCATGTTTACATGAAGCATTTGGGAATCGGGATGGGGGATTCACATGTTAATATTTACTGCAGGACCGCCTGTTTATTTCAAGTCAGCTAGGATTCTTTGAGGGGAAGCTAACTGATCTGACTGATCAAATGGGCTTCCCCTGGTGGCTCAGACTGTAAAGACTGCCTGCAATGCAGAAGACCCAGATTTGATCCCTGGGTTGGAAGGATCCCTGGATTGGAAAGATCCCTGGAGGATACTGAAGTGGCTACTTCAGTATTCTTGCCTGACTGACCAAATGGCCTAATTAGCTATTTATTAATGTATTGTAATTATGTCTGGTATATAAATATAATGTGTACCATCAGGCATCAAAGTTCTTTGGCCTTGAAGCATCAACATAGAACTCAATTTGTAAACAAGCACTTTTGTGTTTATGTCATTAATCTTTTGAGCTGTTAATTTTCTGGTGGTTGATTTGAAAAACAAAATCCTGGTTAATTAGCAACCTTCGCATAAGAAATCAAATGCCAGTAGCCTCAGAGTTTCTTCTGGTTATTTGAAGTCATAGAGTATTGTCACATAAGTTATTTTTTGTCTGTCCTTAAGTTGTGACCTTCCTGCCCCTACACTGCCATTCAGCCCTTTCATTTCTCTCCACTTCGACTTCCATTGCTTTTTCTCATGTTAACACACCTTCACCAGTGCTTGAGTAGGGGCAATAAGAAGAGCTGAGCAACAAACGTGGGTAGCTAAGAGGAAATGAAGCGTAGTGCCTGGTATCATCTGCTCACTTAGCCCTTGACTAAAACAAGTGAGAAACACCTTTGCATTAAGTTTTGTTTTTCTGATCTTACATTATCATTGTTAAGGAAAGTGAAAGTCACTCAGCTGTGTCCAACTCTTTGTGACTCCATGGACTATACGGTCCGTGGAATTTTCCAGGCCAGAATATTAGAGTGGGTAGCTGTTGCCTTTTCCAGGGGATCTTTCCAACCCAGGAATCAAACCCAGGTCTCCTGCATTGCAGGCGGATTCTTTACCAGCTGAGCCACAGGGGAAGCCTGTTAAGAAAAGAGCATACTAATTTTGAGAATGACTGAAATGATTGTGTTTTTTTAGGTTTTTTTAACATGTGGGGATTTGGAAGAGTAAATAAACAAGCCAGCCATCCTGTTAAAAAGCAACAAGAAAATGCCACTTCCTGTTCACTAGAGCTTATTGGAGATTTAATTGGACACTCATCATCTGTGGAGGTATTGTTTTTAATAAGCATAGAAGTGTCCAGGGGAGTCTTGCTTTTTGCATCTCATTTGGTCTCATAAAGACCTAAACCTTCTCTTATCAGTAGGTTTTTGCTGATTCTAAACATGGAGTGGGATGGGTTTTAGTATGTGTGGTAAAGATCTCCCTGTACAGAGAAATGATTTGAAGGAGGAATGTCTTGCTTCTAAAAACTGGCTTAATTAACTTTACATATGAGATGTAGGTAGACAGCTGACAGTAAGGACAGTGTTGAATATATAAGAGTAGTAAATACTGTTAGACAGTAGTTAATACAGAGGGTACATGGAGAAGTGTGCTTATATATGTAGAGGTAAAACCTTACAGAATCTAATTCGAGGGGGCATTATCAAATTCATGAATAGAAGTCTGTTTTACTTCGTTTTGAAGGATAATAATTAGTTAGCTTTAGTAAAACCGTGTGTCTTGATTATCATTGTGGAGTTCAGAATTATAGGGTGCACCCAATTCTAACTTTTTATAAATTCAAATGCATTTATATTTACTATCAGCACCATTGCCTGTAATGAAGAAGGAAAAAGACCAGTCGAGGTAAAGAGAGAATTGTAACTGGTAACAGTATCACCACGGCCCTGAGTAATGAATTTCTTAAATTATGCTTCTGTTTCATAGCCAGGGAGGAACAAATTAATTTTTCATTTGAAAGTGCATTTATTCTTAAGAGCAGCAACACAACACCACCTTATTATTGAGCATTTCCTGTGTTTCAGGCACTATACTGGACAATAGAGTTTACAAAGGGATATAAAATAAAATCCTTGCTGTTGTGGAGCTTATATTTCAGTAGACAGGAACAATATAGGTAGATTTAATAAGCTGTTAATCTAGGTTGCTTATGATGGACCCAGATTAGTAGTGGAATACTCAGGAGTTAGAAGAAAATGGTTAGTGGAAGATAATGGATAGGCCTTGAGCTGAACCTTGATGCTTCAGAGGTTAAGACAGTCTTGTGGCCATAAGCTCCCTGAGGTTGGATGCTCATGTCTTACTCAGTTTTGCCTTCCTGTAACAGGCAGCCCAATTGTTTTCATTCTGTTTTTTAACTTCGAGAGTTGTGCAGATGGAATGTAGTAGACAGGAGGGCAAAGACAGAATCTACTTGGTGGCAAGGAGCAGGTTGCCTAGCCTGGAGGTCTGTGTTCCAGTCAATGGACACAGTAGGAGATAAAGTAGTTTGGGGTCAGATGATTGAATGTATGGCTAAGCAGTTTGGCCTTTAAACTTTTTTAAAGAGTGGGTTTTAAAAAAACTATTGAAGGTTTTTAAATGATGTGGCATATTTGTCATTATATAGAAGTGTCAGATTCTTAGAAATTTGCCCGAGTAGAAGTGTAGACATTTAATTATTTTTTAAAGTATCTCTGGCTTCATTGAGAAAATCTTGGCTCTTTCTTAAATTTTCTCTTTTTTAAAACATTTTTGTCCTGACTCTCTCAGCCTAGTCCTATATACCTGTGTGAACTGAATTCTCACTTGTGCATCTCCTGAGAAGTTTTGCTCTGATAGTTCCTCCCCTTTCACTACTGCATCATCAGCTCAGACTGTTTCCTGTTATGTTCAGAAATGTATAATTTATTTCTCAGAAAGCTCACATCCTATTTCTCTCTTTTATTTCACTCTTTCCCTCGAGGAGCTCGTCTTTTTCATAGTTTCATTTATCTCCTCTCTTATACCAGCTCTCTCCATAGGATGCATGCTGCCTTCTCATCAACACTTGATTTTCTTGTTCTTAACTTCCAGCCTGTCCCTTCACTGGGCATGACCTTACTTTTATTTGGAGAGGTTAATGCTTTGTTAGCTTTCTCGGACAATTTCATTCAGTATTGACCTATGCCTCCTTTTTCTGCGGCAAATCATAGCCTGAAGTATATTACTTAGTACCTAATTACATCGCCTTTAACTGATAACCTTACTGTTTCAACTAAGATTCAGTTTTCACAGCTGAATTAGAAGCTTCTTGAAGATAGGGATTATAAGCATATAGATAACACTCAGTAAATGCTTAAGGATTGATTATTCTCTGTTTATATAGAGAGGTAAAGCTACTGTTTATCTTGGAGAACTTGGAATTCAGATATTTTATTGTGGCCATTTTTACATTAATAAGAAGGCCAGCAGAAATGATTAAATGAAGCAGGTTTGTCAGGACTTCTGGAAAAAAATCTTAAAACCTATTCTTGAAGAATTAGATAATGGTAAAATTTAGAAGACACTTTGGGAATTAAAAAAAAAACAGCTTTTACAGCTCTGTAGTTGAGTAGTGTTTACAACGTTCTGATTATTAAAATATTAGGTATGGGTCTGGCATTTGTTATTTGTATGTGACTATCCCCCACACTTAAATTTCACATGAAAGATACAGAGTTTCATAGTCATATCCAAAGACCTCTCCAAGGTATGCATTTCAGCAAGGACCTATGTTAGTCTACTTGGTATTAGCTGCTTCTCTTCTCCTTGAATTTCCTATAATCAGTAATTAATTTTTTTCTACAGATGTTTCTGTACTTTGAAGACCATGGACTAGTGACTTGTTCTGCTGATCACCTCATTATTCTCTGGAAAAATGGAGAACGAGAATCTGGATTGCGCAGTTTAAAGTTATTTCAAAAATTAGAGGAGAATGGTGACTTGTATCTGTCTGTCTAGGATAGGAATTAAAATACCTGTACATGAACCTTGAACATCAAATATAGGGTAATGCTCTGAAAACCATTACCATGTTGATTATTTAATTTTGTTTAATTTTTAGGGGAGTCTGCAAACCGGCAACAGGTTTGCTTCTGAGGTATTAGTACATCCACCAAAAAATATGGCACAAGTTTTTCATTTGACTTTCCTCATAAGTTACCTGAAACCATTGTAGGAATTGGTCTGATTTCAGCAGTGAATTTTCAGAAAGTGAAGTGTTCAGACTTCAGCACAACTGTCTGACGAAGCAGAATTAAATTATACCACAGTATCCTCACAGAGATAAAACTTTTATGTTTTAAATTTTACACCAGAAATTGTATAATCTTATGCTTAATGAAAAGAATAGTACTCAGAACCTCTCTCTGTCTTTAGTGTTACTATATTGCCTCTAACTAAATTCATCACCAGGAATTAGATTTTTAAATCTAATTTCTTTCGTTTAGCCTTTCTGGATTTTGAAATACCTGACTTTGTTATCCAAAACTAATATTTTAACTATGTGACCATCTGT
Source organism: Neotragus pygmaeus (assembly GCA_006410875.1). NCBI lineage: Eukaryota > Metazoa > Chordata > Mammalia > Artiodactyla > Bovidae > Neotragus > Neotragus pygmaeus. The sequence continues at coordinate 1,711 of SJYV01000486.1, read as the reverse complement.
CATTCTCATACTTAAGGAAACTGCTTTAATGGAAATAAATATACATGATAATTATGGAAGATATTTTATAGAAAAATGAAAACTCCACTGAAGAATAAATAGGATGTAGCATATCTTGAATTTAAACCTTGAGCTATCTAGAAAACTGATGCTTCCCTGGAGGAAATGAAAATTCCATAATAACTGTCTGTTGTTGAAGTGGTGAATGCTGTGTTTTAAGTGTCTTAATTTGAATCTAGACCCTGGAAGGAGGTAGAAATAGAAGTAATAGTATTTAATTGAAATTTAGTTGAAGTGAGCCAATTCATCTTACTATTGGCTCAAATATGAAGTGCTTGAGACAGGCTTTACTTAACCAGTTACCTGAGATTAAATCAGCTTCATCACCCCATCAGCCTTAGCATACTCTTTCTCCCTTTTGGTACTAAAGGATAAAAATTAAAAAGTGTCCCATACATTCAAAAATGGGTGATTTTAATTGTGGGGTTAAAATCTGCTGATGAAAGAATCCTATTGAAGTAACTACAAGGGGGCTGATGTGTTAGGACTCATACTTCTCAAAGAACACTTTCTGGGTTTATTCATCACACACACACCCCTAATAGAATCCACAGACCCTAATGGAATCTATGTAAAAAAATTTTTTTAACTAGTTTTACCTTTGACAGTTGCTTCCGTCATTAACTACCTGCAAAGGCTGGATGAGCTATGGTCATCTGTGCCAGATGAGTGCCATAATACTTTTAAATGAGGAAGCTGAAGCCCAGTCAGTTAAGCCCTTCTAGTTAGTTAGCTCAATTTCCATTATCAGTGAACAGCTTTAAAAAAAATACATGAATGAGAGAGAAGGGCTTATATGATGACCCCTTGAGCAAAACCAAGTAATGTTCACAATTACTCTCTTAATTCACAATGAAAACAGATTTATGGAGAAATATAAAATTTACATAACCTCCATTTTATAATGGAGGCGCACTTAAGTGCGGGTGGCTGGCGAGAGCCGGGCGGCACACTAAGCGCAGCCGAGAGGACCTACCTCACGTCCGAGGTCAGGGGCGGCCGGGGGGAGACACCCCGTGTCTGAAGACAGGGCGGCGGCTGGGTGGAGCTACCCTGTGTTGGAGGCCAGGAGGAGACACCCCGCGTCGGAGGTCAGGGGCAGCCGGGGGGAGACACCCCACGTCTGAGGTCAGGAGCGGCTGGAAGAAGCCACCTCGCGCTCGAGGCCAGGGGTGGTGACCCTGAGCAGCCATCCTGAGCCCGAGGCCAGGGGTGGCAGCTAGGAGGAGCCACCTCGCTCCTGAGGCCAGGGGCAGACACGCTGAGGAGCCACCCTGAGCCCCCAGGCCAGGGGCGGCAGCTGGCAGGAGCCACCCACGCCCGAGGCCAGGGCTGGCGGCCGGGAGGAGCAACCGGAAGAGTGGTGGCTGCGCAGGCGCAGGAGGGCCTAGAGGAGCTATCCCACATGGAAGGTCAGGAACGGTGGCGGTAGGGAGATACCCCTCGTCCAAGGTAAGGACGGTGGCTCTGCATTGCTGGAGCAGCCGTAAAGAGATACCCCACACCCAAGGTAGGAGAAACCCCAGTAAGTTGGTAGGTGTTGCAAGAGGGCATCAGAGGGCAGACACACTGAAACCATTCTCACAGAAAACTAGTCAATCTAATCACACTAGGACCACAGCCTTGTCTAACTCAGTGAAACCAAGCCATG
>SJYV01000476.1:0-15494 GCA_006410875.1 Neotragus pygmaeus | reverse complement strand
TAAGCATCTTTTAATTTCATGGTGGCAGTCACCATCTGCAGTGATTTTGGAGCCCCCCAAAATAAAGTCTGACAGTTTCCACTGTTTCCCCGTCTATTTCCCATGACGTGATGGAACAGACGACAGCAAATCAGGTGGCTTAAGACATCTGTTCTCCCACCATTCCGGAAGCCAGAAGTCCAAAACCAGGGTGTTGGCAGGGTTGATTCCTCCTTGGGGCTCCGAGGGAGGGTCTGTTCCACCTCCCTCCTCGACTCTGGCTGGGAGATGACTTGGAACCCTTAGCACCCCTCGGCTTGTAGATCCTCACAGAGTCACAAGGCCACCTTCCCTCTGCAGATTCTGTGTCCAGGTCTCTTCCCAACCTCTTATTATTATTATTCTTTAATGATTAACAGATTCATTTAAACAACTGTACGTACAGTCATCATTGCCAAAATTAATATGAGTTGTTAAATGTTAAATCCAACTTTCCTTCCTGGATCAGTTTTTCTTTCCTATCTCTGTCAGTTTTGAAAACATAAAACCAGAGGAGGAGGGATCCAATCCCAAGCAGAGCTCCTGAGAGCAGGCTCTGGGTGTGGGCCTGAAACTGGGATAGACATTTGCTGACCTTACTTGGGTACAACGAACCAAGGCAGGATCCTCAATAACCCCTTGGCGGCAAGCGTCGTTGCACTGAAGCTGGTACTCCCATTTAAACCGGGATCTTATGGCCAATAGGCTGGCTTGTGCCTTCTGGGTTTTGAGAGATATATCCTACTCAGCTGGGTCTAGGGTAATAGGTAGAGTGGCCAGGCTCATGGCTTGTACTTGGGGAACAGCGTCTTGGCACCCCGGCGCACAACAGTGCCTGTCCTTCCAACTTCCTATGTGGACATCAGTCATATTGGGTTAGGGTTCCAGCTGACTCCTGTAGGACCTTGTGTAAACTGTCAGCTGAAAAAAATTGCACAACATAAAAGTTAAGAGTTGTGTTTTATTCAGTGGACACTCTTAGGACTTCCACACCAGAGACAGCATCACAAGTAATTCTGAAAGAACTGCTTCAAGGAGGCGAGGGAGGAGCCAGGATGGATAGGAATTTTGCAGCTAAGGGCAGGTGGTCTGAACATCAAAACACTACACTGATAAAAGAAAACCAGATATCTCAAGCTAAGGAATTTAGCACTTTTCTATGTACGGGAAGACACAAGAATCTGGGCTGACTGAAGTCACTCCTGGATGTACACCTCAGCTGTCCGGGGCCAGCATCCCGTGTTTTTGCGTCCTGAGCTCCCTCGGGGCTCTCTGAGGGCGGTGGCTACAGTCTGATGGCTGCTGGATGGCAGGCGTTCTTGGCTTCCTGCGTTGCCTCAGAGCTCACCAGCTCACTGTGTGCAATCACTGATGGTGGTGACACCATTTGTTTACTGATGTGGCAGGCAATGTTTTACTTCTCAGATGTCAGTGAGGACTCTGCACCCAGTTCCGATGTGTGTGAATATGGAGGGGGTGGTTCTTCACACCACCAAGCCGCTGACTCAGCTGTTTGTCCTGCAATTCACCTCCATCGTGACACGAAGTACCTGGAGATACCATCAGATCCCACAGATTAAGGACTCCATCCTAGAAGATGACCTCCCTCCCACTTCAGGTGCCAGTCATGAGCCCTGGTGGCACCTGTGTTTCTGTCTGACTGGCTACAGATGGAAGGTTCTCACGAACCCCTCCTTGGGTCCATCAATTTGCTAGAACTCAAATTTGTGAGAACATGGAACTCAGAGAAACATTTTATTCACTAGATTACTGATTTATTATAGAAGAATTTGGGCTTCCTGGGTAGCTCAGCAGGTAAAGAATCTGCCTCCAGGGCAGGAGACCCCTCGATTCCTGGGTCAGGAAGTTCCCCTGGAGAAGGGTTAGGCTACTNACATTTTATTCACTAGATTACTGATTTATTATAGAAGAATTTGGGCTTCCTGGGTAGCTCAGCAGGTAAAGAATCTGCCTCCAGGGCAGGAGACCCCTCGATTCCTGGGTCAGGAAGTTCCCCTGGAGAAGGGTTAGGCTACTCACTCCAGTGTTCTTGGGCTTCCCTGGTGGCTCAGATGGTAAAGAATCCACCTGCAATGTGGGAGACCTGGGTTTGATCCCTGGGTTGGGAAGATGCCCCGTAGGGGCATGGCAGCCCACTCCAGTATTCTTGCCTAGAGAATCTCAAGGGCAGAGGGGCCTGGTGGGCTACAGTCCATGGAGTCACAAAGAGCTGGACACAACTGAACGACTAGGCACAGTACATAGAAGGATTTAAGTCAGGAACAGTCAAATAGGAGAGGTACACAGAGCCAAGCATGAGGAAAACGGCTTCTGAGCACATCACGCTGGAGAAATCTCCACGTGTCCAACATGGAAGCTCTCTGAACCCAGCCTTTTGAGTTTCTATGGAGGCTTCACTACATAGATGAGAAATGGAATATTTCTTGCTGTATCAGAAAACAACGGATGTTGCAGTCACCAGTGACTGAAGACACTTGAGGGTGAGCCATGAGGGAACTCAGGAAGGAAAGAACACCTGCCATCTAGCAGCCATCAGACTGCAGCCACTCCCCATGATGAGCCCTGAGGGAACTCAGGGATGAGAAAACAGGGATACTGGCCGCAGACAGCTGAGGTCCATATCAAAGGGATGACTGCCGTGAGCCCAGACGCTTGCATCTTCCCATACTGAGAAAACGCTAAGTTCTTTAACTCGAAACATCTGATTTTCTTTTATTAACAGTAACGTTTTGTTCTGACCTCCTGCCCTTTGTTGCAAAACTCATATATATCCTTCCCACACCACACCCCCCAGCAGTTCTCTCAAGGTTACTTGGGATGCTGCCTCCTGGGCTTGAAGTCCTAAGAATATCTGATGAATAAAACAAAACTCTCAACTTTTAGGTTGTGCGTATTTCTTTAGTCGACATGGGCGAGGTTGATTGAATCACTGGCAACTGGTAGTCTCCAGTACTTCTTCCCTTCCTGGAGGTCGGGGTTGGGGGTGGGATTGGGGGTAGGGAGTGGGTAAGACTGACAGTTCCAACCCTTAATCACTTGGTTGTTTCCCTGGCAACCGGCAACCATCCTTAGGTTACCTAGAGAATTTTCCAAAAGTTATTTTAACATAACAAAAGACACTTTTACCTCTCACAACACTCAGAGAATTTCAAGAGTTTGGGGAGCTCTGTACCTGGACAGGGACAAAAGCCCAATGTGTTTTTTATTATGTCACAACATCAAAGTAATTTTTCCTCTTTTCTGGGGAACTATAGATTCTAGTGTCACTCTCCTCCTCCCTTTCTAGCTTGGAAGTTGAGCAGCTCTCCACGTGGTGTATTTAAAGTCCATTGTTGCTGTTTAGTTACTCAGTCATGTCTGACTCTTTGCAGCCCTGTGGACTGCGGCCTTCCAGGTTCCTCTGTCCGTGAGATTCTCCGGGCAAGGATACAGGAGCAGGCTGCTGTTTCATTCTCCAGAGCTCATACGAAATGTTAAATGGATGATGCCTGGCTGAGTCAGGCAGAAAGGGTAGCTGTATGGTGAATGTCAGTTGTCGTAAAGGACCTGCTCGATAATATAAGTGGGTACATGGCTGACATATGTGAAGAGTCCGTCAAATTCTCACTGATTGGCAGTTATTCACTGCAATTATTTCCAGATAAATATGCTTACTTGTGTTGCCTACAGCTCCCTACCTCAATTCTACTAAGGCTTCAAGGCCTTCTATCCTCTGCTTCTTCAAGCTGCCCTGCACGCCCGTGTGCCTCTTCTCCTTAGCGGCAGTTGTCTCCATTGCAGCTAGTTCTCTGCCTACGTCAGCTGTGCTCCTTTATTAAGAAAGATAGGGCTTCCCTGGTGGCCCAGGGGCTGAGCCTCCATGGTCCCAGCCCAGGGGGCCTGGGTTTGATCCCTGGTCATGGAATTAGATCCCACATGCTGCAACGAAGACCTAGCACAGCCAAATAGACAAATACAAAATAAATAGATATTTTTTAAAAAAGAAAGATAAATTTTGAGGCTCTAATGACCAGCGTGGTGACGATAATTAATAACATTGAAATCGGCTCAGAGAATGGATCTCAAACATTCCCCCCGCCCACCGCACACACACAAGGTAACTATGTGGGCTGACTTGTTTGTTAATTAGCTTCATGGTGGTGGTCATTGCACAATACACACGTGCATCCAGCCATCACATGCGCACATTATACAATCTTATTTGTCAAAAACAGAGAACCCCTCTGTCAATTTTCACCTACTCCTCAGTAAGGTTTCATGATGAAAAGTGAATCTAAGGCAATCGTGAGCTTATTTAAAAAAAAAAAAAAGAACGGAAGAAAGGAAGAATGGGAGTCACTGCTGGAGCAGATAACAGAGCTGAGATGACTTTAGACTAAAAGCAGAGTAGAGAGGGACTAAAAAGCGACCTCGAGACCTGGGGACACCCCCTACCCCCGACCACCCGGAAACCAGTTTCCCGCCTGCCAGTGCAGCCGCTGCAGCCAGGGCTAAGGCTCCGCCCACTGCCAAGCTCCGCCCATTGCCAGGCTCCCACGTCCCTGCTCGCTGGTGAAACTTGGGGGCTCGTGTTTTGCACCCACCACTGAGTGGAAACAAGGGCCAGATCTCCTGCGTCACTCTCATGTCTAGATGTATATCTGTAGATCTAGATATATAACTGAATCACTTTTCTGTATGCTGAAAACTAACACAACAAATCAACTATACTTCAATTAAAAAGAAAAAGACAAGCATATAATTCACCTCTCGTGAGTGTTTCTCTTCCAGGTCTTTGTCTGGGCAATGAAGATGAGGAAACTAATGGTGAGTCATCTCCCACCTAGACTCTGTTCCCGCACCCCTGAGTTCCACGACCTTTTCCCTTCCATCCTCTGAATTCTAGAAGGGTTTTGGTGGTCACCAAGATGAAAAGTCTAACTCCAAATTCTTTCCAGAGAAACTTCCCAAACCCCTCCTCCATGCCTTGCCCAGCTCAGAGGTTGCACGCGGCAGCAACGTGACCCTCATGTGCCGATGTGATGTCCGGAATGCGACATTCATGCTGGGGAAGACACAGGGTACAATAAAGGGCAGAACTCAACAGGAAGGTGGCTGAATTCCTCCTCACTCACCGGGAGCCTGGGCTTCCCTGGCTCAGACGGTAAAGAAGGCGCCCGCCAGTGCAGAAGATGCAGATGCGATCCCGGGTCAGGAAGAGCCCCTGGAGGAGGGCATGGCAGCCCGCGCCAGTGTTCTTGCCTGGAGAACCCCACGGGCAGAGGAGCCTGGTGGGCACAGGCCACGGCGCCACAAGGAGTCGGACAGGACTGAGCCGCTAACCCGCCTAAGGCGGTCACGGGCTCCTTGACAGGTGGTCTGGGCATATTCTCTCTCTGACCTTTCGGACAATCCCCCTCTTTATTTCTCAAACAGGGTGGCCTTGTTTGGCAAACAGCACAGAGCTCCCTCCAGCCACAAAATCCTTGGGTGCAGTCAGCAAGCCAGTGCCTCTGTACAGGTGATGTCACGGACCCCGGGCACCTCACTGTAAAACGGACCCACGAAACCTGCTGCCAAGAAGCTGCCTTCCCCATCCCAGAGCACAACTGCAAATCGCGCTTTGCTATCCCCTGGAGGAGGAAGTGGCAGCCTACTCCAGTATTCTTGCCTGGGAAATCCCACAGACAGAGGAGCCTGGCGGGCTACAGTCCATGGGGTTGCAAAGAGCTTGACACGACTGAAGTGACTTCGCACGTAGTGACTGAACACCACCACCTGGAGTACAGAAAGGGGTCTGTGTGGCAGATTACCCGGTGGTCCTCTGGGGGAAGGAGGGGGGTCCCTGTGACAGGTGACTTCACTGGTGCTGAGCTAAAAATTCCCGACTATTTAAGACAACATTTATGGGCATGGGGTTCAAAGCTTCAATTAGATTAGGTAGTGAGCCCTAGCACAGTCTACACAAAGGATTCCATGTTGAGCCTGTGATTTTAAAAAAAAATCAATCAATTAATTTTTGGCTCTGCAGGGTCTTTGCTGCTGCACACGGGCTTTCCCTAGTCGGGGTGAATGGGGGCTATCCTTTGCTGCGGTGTGTGGGCTTCTCATCGCGGGGGCCTCTCTTGTAGCAGAGCACGGGCTGTATATGCGAGGGCCTCAGTGCTTGCGGCTCATGGGCTCAGCAGCTGTGACTCTTGGGCTTAGCTGCTCCACAGCACGTGGAATCTTCTTGGACCGGGGATCAAACCCGTGTCCCCTGCATTGGCAGGTGGATTCTTACCCACTGCGCCACCAGGAAGGTCTGCCATTCCTTATTTTTGTACCCTCACTCCAACAACTAAAATTTGGCACCCATTCGTGAGCAAAAGTGCCTCGTGGGAGCTGTGGGATCCACCACCAGACACCACCAGGCCCAGGAGGAGCCTCACCCACCTGGGCGTTGGATAGCGGGCAGACAGGCCTCAGTACCAGCCGTGGAACCGCAGGAGACTCTGACCTGATTCCAGCCCCTCTTGGCCATCGTCTGGGAGAACGCAGACATGGTGGTATCTACAGATGGGAGAACGTTTGTGGACGTTTACAAACCAAGGCTGAAGTATGGAGGAGTGGGAAACTGGAACAGATCAATAACAGATCAAGAGACTGAACCAGCGATCAAAACCTTCCAACAAGGAAAAGCCCGGGACCAGATGGCTTCACTGGTGAATTCCACCAAACATTTAGGGCAGAAATAACACCAGTCACTCCCAGCCTCTTCCTAAAAAGTGCAGAGGAAGGAACACTCCTGTGCTCACTTCACAAGGCCAGCATGCCCTTTATATCAGAGCCCTATAAGGACATTGAAAGAAAACTATAGACCTACATCCCTGATGAATGCAGATGTGAAAGTTCCCAACAAAATGTTGGCAAATCAATTTTAACACTACGTTAAAAGACTCAAACACCATGATCAAGTGAGATTTCTCCTTTGTACCCAATGATGGTTCACTATACAAGTTGATAAGTGTGATACACACATTAACAGAATGAAGGATAAAAGTCATATGTCCATCTGATATGTAAAAAATTTTGATAAAATAGATCATTTCAATATAAAAACTCTCAACAAATTGGATGTAGAAGGAACATACTTCAACACAATCAACAAGGCCAATATAACAAGCCCACAGATAAGATCATACTTAATGGTGAAAAGTTGAAAGCTTTTCCTCTGATATCAGGAATAAGACAAAGATGCCCACGACTTCAATTCAACGTAATACTGGAAGTCCTCTCTGGAATAACTGGGCAAGACAGAAAAAAAAAAAAGGCATTCAAATTGAAAAGGAAGATGTAAAACTGCCTTCCTTTGCAGATATGATCTTATCTACAGAAAATTAGCAAAAATAAATACTTTAGCTACCTGATGTGAAGAGCCAATTCATTATAAAAGACCCTGATGCTGGGACAGATTGAAGGCAAAAAGAGAAGGGGACGACAGAGGATGAGATGTTTAGATAGCATCACCAACTCAATGGATATGAATTTGACCAAACTGAGATAGGGGAGCCTGGCGTGTTGCAGTCCATGGGGTCACCAAGAGTCGGACATGACTTAGCAACTGAACAACAGTATATCAAACAAAAAAGCTTCTGCACAGCAAAGCAAACAATCATCAACATGAAACGGCCATCTACCAAATGGGAGAGAGTACTTGTAAAATGTTGGTGCTCTTTCCTGGGATATGATCGGAAGGTGGGGAATTAGTGTCATTCATAAATATTTTTGTTATTAAAATAATACCAAGTTCCAGCAGTATTAAAAAGACTAACCTAGTGCTCTGGCCTGGGTTTGGGGACCCAGTGGGCACCTGGAGAATGGGAAAAAACAAACAAACAACCATTTCTTCTCTCTGCTTCTCAAAGAGAGCACGAAGTCCGTAAATAGAATATGAGGGTTTATCTCCCCAAGGTTCTCATACAAACACTGTGATTCCTTTTCTCCTCTCCTGTTTTCCAGGGAACCAAAAGGAAAGCAAACCCACCCCTGCAAAGACAGGTAATATAATCAGAAGGGACTTGTTTCCCCCAGTTATATCCACCTCTGAAAACACTGGTGAATAAAACAGCACAAGGTACACCGTCTGCTGTTTTACATGATGAAAAGCTTCAGTGGAGTTTCGGGAAGAACAGGGGTGAGTCGGTATGACTGGTTTGGAGGATGGGACCAGGACCTGCGGAGCCTATACTTTGGGACGATGTATGATCAAAGACTTGCTAAAACTTTCAAGTTCTCAAAAAACAGTGAATTTTTCTTTCTTTTTCTGATACTGGTTTTCTGTGAAGAATTGACTAAGATTCTACCCTCAGAAATTCTCATTAAAACTAGGGCTTTCTGAAGGTTTAGACTGAAATGGGCTTATCCATCCAGGATTCATTTTTGCTGTGCCATGCAGCTTGGGGGATTTTAATCCCCTGTCCTGTCCTTCCCAGGTGGCTTAGTGGTAAAGAACACACCTGCCGATGTAGGAGACTCAGATTCAATCTCTGGATGGGGAAGGTCCCCTGGAGGAGGAAATGGCAACCCACTCCGGTATTCTTTTCCTGGGAAATTCCCTGGACAGAGAAGCCTAGTGGGCTACAGTCCACGGGGTTGCAAAGAGTCGGACGCAACTTGGTCACTGGGTACAAACACACGATTCCCCGACCAGGGAGCAAACCGAGGCCTGCGGCAGTGGAAGCTTGAGGTCCTAAGCACAGGACAAACCGGGAATTGACCTAGATGCTTAATCACTTTTTCTTTCAGCAACTCATAACCTTCCTGTAACCTGCTCCAAAGGATCAAAATTGTTCAAGTTTGTCATTAGAGTCTGTGCAAGTATAATAGAAATAATTTTTTAAAAGACATCCTTGGAAACTCTCTGGTGGCCCAGAGGTTGGGACCCTGCACTTCCATTGCGACGGCACTGGTTCCATCTCGTGTGTGCGGCATGGCCAAAAAAAACACACCAGACTTCCTGCATCCTGTCCTTGCAAAATACGTATTTGTCTTCAAAACATTTTTACTCCGTATTAGCCGGCTGATAACTGAAATCTGATAGAGTCGGAGAGCTTGGAAGTGCCAGAAACGGGAGGTGGAAAGTCGAAGCGTTCGTGTTTTTAGCTCTTCTGTCATTTTCTTTTTTAGTTGGTGTGTTATTCACATCCCACAAGTTCACCCTTTTAAAGTATACAAGGCAGAGGCGTTTGGCACATTCACAGGGCTGCATCATCACCACTACGCTAGTTCCCCAGATGAAGTTCCATTAAGCAGCCGGTCTTTGCTCCCCGCTCTCCCGACACGCCCTGCCAATCTGTTTGCTGACTCTGTGGTTTTGCCTCTTGTGGACATTTCATGTAACGCGCAGCCCCACACTGAGGTCTGGAGACTGGCTTCTTTCACTTAGCACGGTGTCTTCAGGTTTCACCTACATTGCAACACATAGCAGCACTTCCATTCTTTCCATGGCTGAATAATATTCCATCATATGGACAGACCACATTTTGTTTATCCATTCATCAGTTGATGGACGTTTGGGTGGTTTGTTTGTGAGTGATGCTGCCGTGAATATAGGTGTACGTGTATCTGAGCCTCTGCTTTCAACCAGGTATTTGAAAGGAGAAAGTATTAGTCACTCAGTCATGTTGACTCTTGGCGACCTTATGGACTGTAGCCCACCATGCGATTTTGTCTGTGGGATTCCCCAGGCAAGAATACTGGAGTGGGTTGTCATTTCCTACTCCAGGGGATCTTCCCGACCCAGGGGTTGACCCTGGGTCTCCTGCATGGCAGGCAGATTCTTCACCATCTGGGCCACCGGGGAAGCCCCTGATCAGGTATCTACTACGTAGGAGTAAAACCGCTGGGACACGTGGCAAGTTTATGTTTAACTTTTTGGGCAACTGCCAAACTGTTTTCCAGTGTGACTGTACCCATTGCACCTGCCCGTCAGTAATTTATGTGGCCTCCAGTGTCTCCACTCCTTGCCAACACTTGTTGTTTTCCTTTTATTTTGCTATAGCCACCATGGTGGGTGTGTATGCCGTTTCCTGGTTTTTGGCCACAACAAGCGCACTGTGACCTCAGCTCCCCAGTCAGGGGTCGACCTGGTGCCCTCTGCATTGGGAGCCCTGAGTCTCAGCCAGTGGACCACCTGAGAAGTCCCTGCATATTGTTTCTTAAAATGCACTCTCAGAGCTCACACTTACACCACCGCAATGCTAAACAGAGTGAGACGTCTTTAGGCACAGACATGCTATCTCTGCAGAAGGCAATGGCAACCCGCTCCAGTATTGCTGCCTGGGAAATCCTGGGGACAGAGGATCCTGGTGGGCTACAGTCCACGGGAGTTGCAAGAGTCAGACACAACTTAGCGGCTAAACGGCAACAGCAGAGGCTGTCTCCAGCCTCCATCCACGCGCCTCCAGGCTACTAGAAAGGAACCCTCTACTCTAATCCTGGGCAGCGACGACGATGAAGTTCATCCCCTAACTTAGCCACAAGGCCAGGCTTCCTTTCTGGGACTTCATGCCCTGTGTCACTGCTTAGTCAGACGCCTTAGATCAGTATCACAGACCTTCTGCAAGTTAATTTTGGCAATGTGTAAACAGTTGATGTGAAATTTGGCCAGGATATGTGGCCATCTCAGGGCAAACCGAGTTCAGCGGGCAGTGGGCAGTCTCGCAATCATTTACTTCTCATTTCTAGCGAGCTGCACCATGAGATAAACTGTGGGGTCCTCAAGGGGAGGGTTGAGAGCGTAAGGCAAGGCTGATGTTCCTTTGCTGCCATCCAGGAACGGGTGTTTCTGCCCCACTTTTCCGAGTCCATGGGGATGCGTGGCTCCTACAAATGTCAGCTGTTGGAAAAGGGGTGTCCCTGGGCCCCTTAGATTCCCAAGGCATTTTCTGGGCAGTACCCCACCACCACCACCGCCAACAAAGACACCAATGTGCTTACGTTGGGAACGGGGAGAAAGCATGATCGAGCATGCCTAAGAATGGCAAAGGAATCTGGGGGACTGTGGGCAGAGGAGCGCTGATAGCGTCTGTTACAGAGGGAGGTGGGTGGGGGTGAGGTGCTGTGTGAGAGATCGATCCTGATCACTGCAACCTCCTCAGCCAACACCGTGAGGCAGAGTCTACACTGAGCGCTTCCGAGTCAGGGTTTTTCATCATCACCGCTCTCTTCAAGGGACCGCTTCTTACCTCCCTTTCCCACACCTCCTTCCCCTCCCCACCAGTTTCATGAAGCTATTACTGACAAATAAAGCGGTAAGATACTTAAAGTGTACAATGGGATGATTTGATACAGGATAGGGGCTTCCTGGGTAGCTCAGTGGTTAAAGAATCTGCCTGCAATGCAGGAGACGCAGGAGACTCGGGTTTGATCCCTGGGTTGGGAAGATCCCCTGGAGAAGGAAATGGCAACCCACTCCAGTATTCCTGCCTGGGAAATCCCATGGACAACGGAACCTGGCGGGCTACAGCCCAAGGTGTCGCAAAGTTGGACATGACTTAGTGAGCAAACAATACATTGTAGAAGGATTCTCCCCATAGGGTTAGTTGCATGTCACTCAACTCAGGTCATATCATGGGCTTTCCCTGGTGGCTCAGCTGGTAAAGAATCCACCTGCAGTGCAGGAGACCCGGGTTCGATCCTTGGGTTGGGAAGATCCCCTGGAGAAGGGAAAGGCTACCCACTCCAGTGTTTTGGGCTGGAGAATTCCACAGACTAACATAGTCCATGAGGTCGCAAACAGTCAGACACAACTGAGCAACTTGCCCTGAAAGTGAAACTTTCACCTCCTGTCATATATTTGCTTTCTGTGTGTGTGTGAGAACGCTTAAGATCTACTCTCTTAGTAAATTTCAGTATACACTACAGTGCCACCAACTATGGTTCACGCTGTCCCCCTCAGAGCTCAGTCATCTGAAACTTGTTTGTGCTCTTTGACAAACTTCTCCTCATGTACCCCACCCCCAAGCCTCTAGCAATCACTGTTTTACTCTCTGTTTTTATGACTTTATTTTTCTTTTTACAAACATTTATTTATTTGGCTGCACCAGATCTTAGTTGCAGCTTGTGGGATCTGCTTCCCTGACTGGGGATTGAACTCAGACCCCCAGCATCGGGAGTGCATGTGTATATATACCACACCTTCTTTATCTGTTCATCTATCGATGGACGCTTAGGTTGCTTCCTTACCTTGAGAAAATGATTCTTGGACTTTGATCCATCTGTTGCTGGACTTGTCTTCACTTCCATAGCATCACAGTTAGTCTGGGTAAATGTGTTTCTCACCAGATTATGACTTGCCTGAAAAAGGTTCAGAATGTCACTTCTCTTGAACGTCCACACCCGGGGTCAGCACAGAGCTATCCCGAGCTTGGGGCAGACTGGCCAGAAAGGTTAGACATAGCAGCATCCAAAGCCCATCCTGGCCATGTGACTCTGGGGAACTCAGTTTAATTCCAGGTACTTGGTTTATGTGTGAATGAAATGGGGATGACAAACTTACCTCGTGTACTTATTGTCAAGATGAGAAAGAACAGGGAATTCCCTGGTGGTCCAGGCTTTCATGTTAAAGGGCCTGGGTTCAGTCCCTGGTTGGGGAACCAAGCTCCTGCAAGCTTCGTGGCAAAAAAAAAAAAAAAATTAATACAAAAAAATGTTTTAAAGAGAAAACACTTATGAGTGCTAAAGACTCATTGTTAATAAGTATTATTTCTGGGGATGAAACGTTTACTGGGTGTTTGCCATCTGCCGGGCACTGTGCTACCCTCTCTGTGGGCACTGACCTGCTCCTTCTCTCGACCAGCCAGTGAAGCAGCCACAGTTGCTATCCTTTGATCAGGAAAGCAAAAGCTCAGGGAGATGACACAAATTCCCTCAGGTGATGGGACAGTCCAGCTGGGGAGCGGCAGCTGCAGGCCTTGCAGCCAGGCTGCCTGGCTCCTGGTAACTCTTCTGGGAAGCTGCTCAGTGCGTTCCTGGACCAGCCTGACTCTTGGGCCCGTTCTTCTCCCTCCAGACACCAGGATCGTCTTCGTGGCCACCTTCAGCTGCCTCTCCCTCTTTCTCCTCTTCCTCGCCATCATCTTCATCTACAGGTGCACTCAGCAAGGTGAGTTCAGAGCATCACGGGTTTCACACTCTGAGGAAGGGGACTAAAGTGAAGAATTCTTTAGGGCTGATACATTCCTCCTTTTTTTTCTTTTTTTAAATAGATTCATCAGAGGAAGAATCCATCAAGAGGTAGATACACTTGACAGACCTCACGCCCTGCGATAACTCCCACTCCACTGCTCATCAGTGACTCTTAGGCCCAGCCCCACCTCTGTCAGCCCTATCCCCTCCCCGAGATCTCCAGATCCCGTACTTTAACACGTTTCTCTTTCCCAGAACCTGCCATTCCAAAGTGCACAAGCAGAGGGATGCAGGTAAGTGATCCGGGGTGAAACCACGAGGAACCTCGGGATGGAAAGACTACATTCTGACTCTTGCCATCTGAGAACTGAGTTTTGTCTCCTTGTGCTCACATGCAGATGTACCCAGGCTGGAAAGGATTTCTGAATCGGTGAGTTCTCCCCTGTGGAATAACCCAGGAGCTCACGCACCACCAGAGGCTGGTCTGCCTGCTTGCTGGCTGAGCTCAAATGCTGGTTATGTTCATGTGGCCATTTGATACTGAGTTTGAAAACATCTGAGGAACCCATTAAAAGAGAGTGGGTAGGAGGTTAACAGGGGCTGGGAGGGTGGGTGTGTAGGGGACCAGGGAAGATGACATTTAGGGGAACAAACTTGCAACTTGTAAATGAATAAGTTCTGGGAATCTAATGCACAGCTTGGGGATTATAGTCAGCAATACTGTATCATATACGTCAAAGATGCTAGGAGGCTAGATCATAATTGTTCTCATCATGAAAAAGAAATGATAATTATGTGACAGGATGGAGGTGTTACCAAGGTGTACATTTTATCAGTGTATCGCATTAACATGCTGCTGCTGCTGCTGCTAAGTCACTTCAGTCGTGTCCGACTCTGTGTGACCCCATAGACGGAAGCCCACCAGGCTCCCCCGTCCCTGGGATTCTCCAGGCAAGAACTCTGGAGTGGGTTGTCATCGCCTTTTCCACGTGAACATAAGTACACCTTAAAGTTGCAAAGGGTTATATATCAGTTACATCTCAAACAAACAAACAAACAAAAAACACGTGCTTTGAATTTCACAGTAGCTGGATTCCAGCTCCCAATAGCTACTATTTATTACCATGTGGTCTGAGACAAATCACAAAACCCCCATGAGAGGGGATACATGTACATGTACAACTGATTCACTTCACTGTGTACCTGAAGCTAACTCAACACTGTAAGCCACCTATACTCCAATAAGAATTCAACAAACAAGACACAGGCCCACATAATTTGGACCCTTCCTTCCCTGGCGGCCCGGATGGTAAAGAATCTGCCTGCAATGCTGGAGACCCGGGTTCAAGCCCTAGGTCAGGAAGATGCCCTGGAGAAGGGAAAGGCAACCCACTCCTCTCCATAGACTGAGGAGCCTGGTGAGCTACAGCCCACGGGGTCACAGAGAGTCGGACATGACTGAGCGACTAACGCTTCTTCACTTCTTTCCTCCTATATCCAAGGGGAATCCAAATCCCCAGTTAAAAGGCTGTGAGAGTCTAATGATGTCATAAATGTAAAGGGTTTATTGGTGTTTCTGGCAAATTTTAAGTGTCAAATGGGTGGTATGAAAGCATCATTTAACAAATATTAATCAATTTACACCCATCAATTTCTTCTGTTTAAATACTGTTTGTTGGGTGCATACTCAGTCAGGCATGTCCAACTCTTTGTGACCCCAAGGACTGTAGCCCACCAGGTTCCTCTCTCCATGGAATTTTCCAGGCAAAGAATACTGGAGGCGGTTGTCATTTCCTCCTCCAGGGGATCTTCCAGACCCTGGGATCGAACTGGCGTCTCCTGAGTCACCTGCATTGCAGGTGGATTCTTTACTGCTGAGCCACTGGGAAGCCCCCTAAAATACTGCTTATTTGTGATTTAATATTAATGAGCATTATAACATCTAAGAGCAATAGCAAGTAGAACTCATACCTTTTCCCACAGGGCACAGAGGTTCACTGGCTCATTCTTGAAGCCAAACCAAGTTAAATAAGAGCATCAGCAGGGAATTCTTTAGTGGTCCAGAGGTTAAGACTTGGTGCTTTCACTGTCGAGGGCCTAGGTTCAATACCTGGTCAGACAAGATTCTCCAAGCTACTGGCCAAAAAAGAAAGCATTAGTAAAAGATTTAAAGTGAAAGTGAAAGTGAAGTCATTCAGTTGTGTCCGACTCTTTGTGACCCCATGGACTACAGCTTACCAGGCTCCTCCCTCCATGGGATTCTCCAGGCAAGAGTACTGGAGCAGGTTGGCATTTCCTTCTCCACA
>SJYV01000474.1:0-18008 GCA_006410875.1 Neotragus pygmaeus | reverse complement strand
TCTAATTTTACTGAGCATCTTGTATTTTACCTGGCAATTCTACTTTCACCACATTCTGAAGGTCAAAGTAAGTCACTCAAGGATAAGGAAAGGAGACATCACTTTCTTTTGTTTGTGTAATGTCTTAGTTGCATCATGTGGGATCTTTCGTTGCAGCGTGGGCTCTCTCATTGCGGCACATGGGCTCCAGAGCAAGCAGGCTTCAGTAGTTGCAGCACATGAGCTTGACTGCTTTGAGGCTTATGGGATCTTAGTTCCCTGACCAGGGATTGAACCCACATCCCCTGCATTGAAAGGTGGTTTCTTAACCACTGGATGATGAAGGAAGTCCTGAGACATCATCTTTTAAAAATTTAATTTAATTTAGTATTGAAGTATAGTTGATCTACAATGTATTAATTTCTGCTGTACAGCAAAGTAATTCAGTTATACACATATATACATTCTTTTTTATATTCTTTTCCATAATGGCTTATGACATGGCATTGGTAACGCTATCCTGTAGGACCTTGTTGATTATCCATTCTGTATATAACAGCTTGCATCTGCTAACCCCAGTCTCCCACTCCATTCCTTCCTCATCCTTCCTCTCCCCTTGGCAACCATAAGTCTGTTATCTAGAGACACCAATTATTGACAGATGAGTGGCATGCTTGTACAGGGAGAGGAGAAATTAATGATGGCTATTTTTCAGACTATCACCCTTAGCAAAAAACCTTGAAAATATGCATCTCATTATAAAATCAATGATTCTATTCCTAGGGGTTTTTAAAAACACATGATTAAAGACATGTCAAAGATTTAGCTACATGTTCATTGTAGAACTGCTCGTAGTGGTGAAAAATAGGAAGAACCTAGATGTACAAAGATAAGAAATAAGTATATTTATAGTGGCCCTAATATGCTCAAGCACTGAGTTGAGCCCTGAAGAGAGAGTGGACAACATGGAAAACCTGTGGTCTCAGAAATTCTAAAGGCTAAAGGCAAAAGGTTGATATTAAACAGATAATCATATATTTGACTAATTGACTGTGTGCTAATTACTACAAAGGAAAACTACTGGGTGCTATGGAGTCACCAAGGGATCTAAACTATTGGGGACTGGTTTAGGAGAAGGAGCAGGAAATAACAAGAAAAGATGAGGGAAGAGAGCACTAAGCAGAGTGAAGAGCAAAAGGAATTCTAAATATATATTTATTTACATGTAAAGATGATCATAATAAATGGATATGAGATGCTCATGAGACATCTAAGTGGAGATGCCAAATTGCATTTAGATATACAAGTTGGGATCCTGGGGAAGGTTAGATCTGGATATATACACTTTGAAGTTACCAGTCTATAATGGTCACTAGGCAGTGATATAGGAAAACCAGGGGAGTAGGGTACCACAAAGGGGCTTCCCACATGGTGCTAGTAGTAAAGAACCTGCCTGCCAATGCAGGAGTGAAGAGACATGGGTTTGATCCCTAGGTGGGGAAGATCCCCTGGAGAAGGCCATGGCAACCCATTTCAGTATTCTTGCTTAGAGAACCCCATGGACAGAAGAGCCTGGAGGGCTACTGTCCATAGAGTGGCAAAGAGTTGAGCATGACTGAAAAAACATACCATGACTTAGCACGTACACGTGTATGCAGGGTATCACAGAAGCCAAGAAAAGTTTCGAGGAGATCATGGTCACTTGGGAGAAAAGCCACTGAGTTGTTACATAGATGAAGGCAAAATGTGACCACTTGAGTTTGGTAACATGGAGGTCACTGATGAATCTTTTAGAAGTTTCAGATGTAGTGGGGAGGACAAAGGCCTATATGAATTGGACTGAAAATAGGTTATGTGGTGGGGAAAGGCATTCATTTGAGAAGTTTTTCTGTGAGAGAACAGGAAAATGGGGCAGCAACTAGACAGGAACAGGAGGTCAAGAGCAGGTTTGTTGGCTGAAGGACACAACCCCTCAATTCAGGAGAGAGAGGTCTATTTGTGAGAGTAAAGTCTTTGAGAAAGTGAAAGGGGATGAGGTACAGAGCACAAGAAAAGGGTTGGGTTTATCTAGGAACAGGTATGTTTCCTTCTATGATAGCGGATGAAAGACAGTGGGTGCTGATTCAAGAGGCTGCAGAGACACTGGTGCTGCTGCTAAGTCGCTTCAGTCGTGTCCGACTCTGTGCGACCCCACAGACGGCAGCCCATTGGGCTCAGCCATCCCTGGGATTCTCCAGGCAAGAACACTGGAGTGGGTTGCCATTTCCTTCTCCAATGCGTGAAAGTGAAGTCACTCAGTTGTGTCTGACTCAGCGACCCCATGGACTGGAGCCTACCAGGCTCCTCCATCCATGGGAGTTTCCAGGCAAGAGTACTGGAGTGGGATGCCATTGCCTTCTCCGTGCAGAGACACAGTGAAAGGAAAATGAGAGTGTCCATTTACTTCTATTTCTCATGAAGCATGAATCAAATCCACCAGTAAGAAGGGAAAGAAGGAAGGGGGAGATTAGAACAGGTTCTCTGAGTATACTATACATCTCATGTTGATTCTGCTAATTTGAAAATTAATGAACGTATAGACTCTCACTTACCCAATAAACTTTGCAGTTTCTCAAGATCTCAAACAAGCAAAAAGTGAAGAGGCTCAGTACCAAGAACAACAGTGTAAAAATCAAGATGGATTTATTGAGGAATTTTACTTAAAAACCTTAAAGGAGCTTTATAATCATATATTAAAATTAATCATTGTCAATTCAGCAACAGGAAAATTCTGAAGTCATAGAAGGAAGTACCGGAGAAGGCGATGGCACCCCACTCCAGTACTCTTGCCTGGACAATCCCATGGACAGGGGAACCTGGTAGGCTGCGGTCCATGGGGTCATGAAGAGTCAGACACGACTGAGTGACTTCCCTTTCACTTTTCACTTTCTTGCATTGGAGAAGGAAATGGCAACCCACTCCAGTGTTCTTGCCTGGAGAATCCCAGAGACAGAAGAGCCTGGTTGGCGGCTGTCTATGGGGTCACACAGAGTCGGACACGACTGAAGTGACTTAGCAGCAGCAGCAGCAGCAGAAGGAAGTACACATGAAAGTATTGTTCAGTTCTGCATCTTAGCTAGTATTAACAGAGACCCAGTGATGGGCTTCCCATGTGGTGCTAATGGTAAAAAACCTGCCTGCCAATGCAGGAGATGTAAGAAATGTGGGTTTGATCCCTGGGTCCCTGGAAGGAGAGCACGGCAACCTACTCTAGCATTCTTGCTGAAGAATCCCATGGACAGAGGAGCCTGGCAAGAAACAGTCCATGGGATCACACAGAGTTGCCCCACACAGAGTTGTCTGTCCACACAGAGTTGGACATGACTAAAGCGATGCATGCACACACAACGATGTCTGCTTTAGTGACTTAGCCAATGAAGTAAATTGCTTATTTCCATATTAGCAAAGAGACTGAATAAGTAATTCGATAACGCATTTCTTATGACCAAGGCAGACTGGACACGAATAGACTCGTGAGATAAAGTCGGTGTGATAAAATGCAATACACTACTGTAAATGCAAAATTAGCTAACTTGACACTAACTTGACAGCTAAGCTAAGTTGACACTCCTGGGAGTATTTTTTCAGAAGCTATTAGAAAAAATGAAATCTGAGAAGAACTTTTGGGTCATCAATGCCCTATATTTAGAATCTTCAAATAATCATAGATCTCAGCACTTTGTCAACAAGGGAGACATAGAATGGGGTTACATCATCTTTTGATTGGTTTTCTTTCTTTCTTATTGAACACACTGAAAAATTTGTGACGGGACAGATCCCATCCTAAATCTTAAAAATAGATGTTATAACTTTCACATGAAATTAAAAATACATTATGATAATTTAACATGTAATAGTAACATTACATTGCTATACAAATTTTTAAAAGAGCAACCATTCCTTAAGGACTTAGGTACCAAGCACTGTTCTTTGTACCTGGTATATGTATTATCTTACATAAACTTCAAAACTCCTAAAACACCTTTATGAGGTAGCTTCTATTACTAGCTACATTTTGCAAAATACAGAAACTTGGTTCATCTAATCCAGTGTACTAAGATAGATTGTTACAAATATTGTATACCTCTTCCATGTGGATCACAATAAACTGTGGAAAATTATGAAAGAGATGGGAATATCAGACCACCTGCCTCTTGAGAAATCTGTATGCAGATCAGGAAGCAACAGTTAGAACTGGACATGGAACAACAGACTGGTTCCAAATAGGAAAAGGAGTACATCAAGGCTGTATATTGTCCCCCTGCTTATTTAACTTATATGCAGAGTACATCATGAGAAACNTCAACCCTGGGATTTCTTTGGAAGGAATGATGCTGAAGCTGAAACTCCAGTATTTTGGCCACCTCATGCGAAGAGTTGACTCACTGGAAAAGACTCTGATGCTGGGAGGGATTGGGGGCAGGAGGAGAAGGGGACGACCGAGGATGAGATGTCTGGATGGCATCACTGACTCGATGGATGCGAATCTGGGTGAACTCCGAGAGATGGTGATGAACAGGGAGGCCTGGCGTGCTGCAATTCATGGGGTCACAAAGAGTCGGACACGACTGAGCGACTGAACTGAACTGAACTGAACTTCCATGTCAAGAGTATTACTACATTCAGGGGATTTTGTACAGTAAAAAAAGAAGGCCCAGTGCCGAAGAATTGATTCTTTCGAACTGTGGTGCTGGAGAAAACTCTTGACAGACCCTTGAATTGCAAGGAGATCAAACAAGTCAATCCTAAAGGAAATTAGGAGGAGGAAGTCACAATTAACCACAACAGAGAGCTGCCAGAACTTACACAGAACTGGGAAATAAACTCTTGGAGGGCACAAACAGAACTTTGTGCACCAGGACCCAGGAGAAAGGAGCAGGGACACCAGAAGAGACTGACTCAGACTTGCCTGTAAGTGTCTAGGAGTCTCCAGTTGAGGACTGGGTCAGTGGTGGTCTGCTGCAGGGCTGGGGGCCTTGAGTGTAGCAGTACATGCCACACTCAGGATCTTTTGAAGGAGGTCACCATTATCTTCATCACCTCCACAATAGTTTGGTGCCAGGTAAATAACAGGGAGGGAACACAGCTCCACCCATCAACAGAAAATTGGATTCAAAATTTACTGAGCATGATAGGCCCATCAGAACAAGACCCAATTTTCCCCTCAGTCAAACTCTCCCATCAGGAAGCTTCCATAAGCCTCTTATCCTTCTCCATTACAGGGCAGACAGACTGAAAACCACAAGCACAGAAAACTAACCAATCTAATCACATGAACCACAGCCTTGTCAAACTCAATGAAATTATGAGCCATGGAGTGTAAAGCCACCCAAGACGGGCGGGTCATGGTGGAGAGGTCTGACAGAATGTGGTCCACTGGAGAAGGGAATGGCAAACCACTTCAGGATTCTTGCCTTGAGAACCCCATGAACAGTATCAAAAGGCAAAATGATAGGACACTGAAAGATGAACTCCCCAGGTCAGTAGGTGCCCAATATGCTACTGGAGATTAGAAGAGAAATAACTCCAGAAAGAATGAAGAGACAGAGCCAAGCAAAAACAACATCCAATTGTGGATGTGACTAGTGATGGAAGCAAGGCCTAATGCTGTAAAGAGCAATACTGCATAGGAATCTGGAATGTTAGGTCCACAAATCAAGGCAAATTGGAAGTAGTCAAACAGGAGATGGCCAGAGTGGACACTGACATTTTAGGAATCAGTGAACTAAAATGGACTGGAATGGGTGAATTTAACTCAGATGACCATTATATCTACTACTCTGGGCAAGAATCTCTTAGAGGAAATGGAATAGCCATCATAGGTAACCAAAGAGTTCAAAATGCAGTATTTGGATGCAATCTCAAAAANTTGGAAAAGATCCTGATGCTAGGAAAGACTGAGGGCAGGAGAAGATGGATGGGACAGAGTATGAGATGGTTGGATGGCATCATCGACTCCATTGACAAGAGTTTGAGCCAGTCAGGAGATAGTGAAGGACAGGTAAGCCTGGCGTGCTGCAGTTCATGGAGTCATGAAGAGTCAGACATGACTTAGTGACTGAACAATAACAACAGCAAAAATGAATAATATGACCAACTCATAGCCTTCCAGAAAAGATAAATGAGTAAACAGATAACCTGCATTTTAATGCAGCATGCTTTTTGAGAAGATGAATAATTAAGTTTGCTGGAGTGTCAGAATTAACAGAGACTGAGTGATGTCTGTTCTAGCGACTTAACCAATTTTATAAATTGCTATTTCCATATTTAAAAAGAGACTGAATAAGTAATTGGATAATGCACTTCTCACAACCGAGAGCAGACTGGACATGAATAGACTCTTGTGAGGCAAAGTCAATGTGATAAAATGAAATATACTACTGTAAATTTACAGTACTGTAAATTGTAAAAGTTTTGGAAAGGAGGTGACATATGAGCTTGTAGAATAAACAGATGTTGCATAAAAGGCAGAGGAAACATGAGTAGAGGTGTGCAGCTGGCACAAGGTTCTGATCACACAGAAAACTGAGAGTTAAATGTAGCTTGGGGAGGAAGTACTAACTAGGGACTGTGAGAAATAAAGCTGGGAAACTTAGATGGGAGGCAGATTATTAGAGTCTTGTGTGAAGCTGGAGTGTGGAATGGATTCTGTAACCACCATAGCACCAGAAACTTACATGCACTGAATGAAATGGTCAGTTTCGATTTTAGGGAAGATAACTGACACCAGCCTGCTGTGCTCATGGGAAGCGACACCCTCAAAGCTTGGAGAAGCCTGAACCCAATTAATGTCCAGGTACAAAAGGATGAGGACCACAAATAAGGTATTGTTAAGCAGAGCAGCCACATTTATGATATGCTTCTGAGCAAAGACCTTAAACTTCAAAACTTCCTTACCTAAAGTCAGAATGTGTCACAACATACCTGTATCTGTGAACTGATGCTGACAATTATCAGATGGTATCACTGGAGAGTTTTTGGCTAACTGACAATGATATCGTAACTGCCAGCTGGCTAATAGCAATCATAATATGCCACCCCAGGAAAAGTTGCATTCTGATTTCAGATATGTTAAAATGTGAAAAAGAACTTGTGTGTTTAGAGTTGATAAAATGGGAGGTCTGTATTAAATACAAAATCCAACCACTTCTCTCTCTTTCCAGTTCATCATCCTGGTCCAAGTGAACATCATCCCTTCCCTAAATTATTATAGTAGCCATCTAACAGGTTTCACTAGTTTTGCCCTTAATGTCCCCTCCTCTCCTCTTAAATTTATCCTCAAGAGAGTCAAATCATGTCATTCCTCTGTTCACAATCCCTAGTGGCTTCTTGTTCCACTCAGACAAAAAACTCAAATCCTTATGGAGGCTACTAGGACTCCTCATTAGCTCGGGTTACATGACCCTATCTCCTGCTCCTCTCCCTCCAGAGAAAGGGGTATCCTCCAACACTTCCACTGCCACCTCAGGCAACTTGTACTTCCTGAGCCCTCTGCAAGACCCACTCTTCTTCCAGGTATCTTCAAAGCTCAATTGATAAAGTCTTTCACCAACATCACCTTTTCAGGGAGGCCTCCTTTATCTTCCTTTGTCTGATATTGTTTTGGTAGGGAAGGGATAAATTGGAAGACTGGGAAGTATGGGCCTCCCTGGTGGGTCAGTGGTAAAGAATCTGCTGCCAATGCAGGAGACATAGGTTCGATCCCTGTGTTGGGAAACTCCCCTGGAGAAGGATTAGCAACCCATTCTAGTATTCTTGCTTGGGAAGTCCCATAGACAGAGGAGTCTGGCGGACTACAGTTCATAGGGTCACAAAGAGTCAGACACAACTTAGCAACCAAACATATATACACACTACTATATATAAAATAAATAACTAGTAAGAACTTACTGTATAGCACAGGAAACTCTACTCAACACTCTAATGACCTATGTGGAAACAGTATCTAAAAAAGAGTGGATTGGCACTTTCCTGGTGGTCCAGTGATTAAGAATCCGTCTTCCAATGCAAGGGATGTGGGTTTGATCCCTGGTCAGGGAACTAAGAGCCCACATGCCTCAGGGCAACTAAGCCCTGCACCTCAACTACTGAGCCCGGGCAATTTAGAGCCCTCCAGTGCCACACCTAGAGAAGCTGGCACGCTGCAAGGAAAGATCCTACATGTCACAATTGACAATTGACCCAGCCAAATAAATAAACATATCTAATTTTTTAAATAAATAAACATTAAAAAGACTGCATATGTATAACTGATTCACTTTGCTGTACAGCAGTAACTCACACAACACTGTAAATCAACTCTACTCTCATAAAAATTATTTTAAGTGACTTCCCTGGTGGCCCAGTGGTTAAGAACTTGCCTGCCAATGCAGGGGACACGGTTTTGATTACTGGTCTGGGAAGATCCCATATGCCATGGGACAACTAGGCCTGTGCACAGTGCAGCAAAAAAATAAGTAAATAAAATTTAAAATTAATTAAAAAAATAAAATAAAATTGCTGTCACACACTTACCTGCAAATTCTCATTGACTCCCTCTCTACCTCCCTGCTTTATTAAATTTTTTTTTTTTTTTTTTAGTGAAACATTTATTAGAAAGAAAAATGAGGATAGTACCTGTGGACACATGGGCAGGCTCAGAGAGAGAGAGTCCTGAATCATCCTCCCTGCTTTATTATTTAATTTTTTTGTCAGCACTTATTACTATCTAATACAGCATATATTTTACTTGCTTATTCTATTTATTGTCTACAATGTTAGTAAGGAGTCCCTCTCCTGATTCAAAACCTGTATGTGACATTTCAGGCCTGACCAAAGGCAATTCAAAGGCTTTAAGCTGGAAGGCCTGGGGTTGGGAGGGGGGAGCTTCCCCTTCCCCGCGCAGTCTCAAGGACTCAGAACCCTTGGGGGAAGTCATGCTCTTTCACTCCTAACCCTGGAGGCTTCATTCCTAGGTTTCTTTATCTAAGGCCTTGGGCAGAGATCTGCAGGCAGCTCCAATGTGATCTCCTTATGGGTTTAGTGGGGAGAGCCTTGACAATTTTTTCTTTCCTCTGACTCAGTATCACCTAGTAATCCAGCCTTAGCATGCCCCACCTCACTTTGCCATCCTCCCCTCTTCTCCATAAAACTGCAGGAGACCCTCAGGTCTGTACTGATCCACCTGACACTCACCAGAATGCCATTTTGTGGGGGAAATAAAACAGGAGGGAGCCTGCACTTTTCCCAGTTTTAGACTTTCTTATAGCATCACAAGAAGTGATTAAAGGCTTCACTCTGATTTTTGGCTTGTTTTAAAAAGCTATTACAACAGTTTTTTTCCTTTCTTAGCTCAGCTAAGTTCCTGACAGCTTCACAAGGGCAAAGCTTTGACTTTAGTCTTTTTAGAGCAGTTTTATGTTCACAGTGAAATTGAGCCCCCACATGAGTGTAGCTTCCTCCACTATCAACAACACATCAGTGGTACATATCACCCAGAGTCCATAGCTTAACTTCAGGTTCAATCTTGGTGTACATTCTATGTATCTGAGCAAACTAATGACAGGTATCTACAACTATGGTATCAAAGCCAGTAGTTTCACTGCCGTAAAGTCCACTGCCCTATTCGTTCCTTCTACTCCTGGCAATAAATACTCATTTTACTGTCATCATAGCTTTGTTTTTTCCTGAATGACATACTGTTGGAATCATATAATATGTAACCTTTTTGGATTGGCTTCATTCACTTAGTAAGTTTACAGTTCCTCCATGCCTTTNACTGCCCTATTCGTTCCTTCTACTCCTGGCAATAAATACTCATTTTACTGTCATCATAGCTTTGTTTTTTCCTGAATGACATACTGTTGGAATCATATAATATGTAACCTTTTTGGATTGGCTTCATTCACTTAGTAAGTTTACAGTTCCTCCATGCCTTTTCATGGCTTGATTTTCCGTTTCTTTTCAGCACTGAATTATACACTAGGGTCTGGGTGCATCACAGTTACTTATTTATTCACCTACAGTGAAGGGTCATCTTGGTTGTTCCAAGTTTTTACAATTACAAATAAAGCAGCTATAAATATCTGAGGGCTATAATATCCCTCCCTCTAAAAGCATTTTCTTCCTATTCTACCCTTTTTCTGAGTTACCATGGAATAGTAAAGATCACCTGACAAGACCTTTATTGGTCTGCAAGCTGGGTGTGTGACAGAATCAACAGTGGACACAATCCCCTACATCCTCTGTTTCCTTTGAAGTGAGCCCTGATACTTTTATGCCAGGCTTCCCTGGTGGCTCAGTGGTAAAGAATCCACCTGCCAATATAGGAGATGTGTGTTCGATCCCTGGGTCAGGAAGATCACCTGGAGGAAGAAATAGCAATCCACTCCAGTATTCTTGCCTGGGAAATCCCATGGACAGAGGAGTCTGGCAAGCTACAGTCCACAGGGTTGTAACTAAAAAATAACCACTTCTATGCCATCTCAAGGTACCCTAAAGTTTTCTGCAATAGGGCTTATCCACCACTCAACATTCTAGAACTTTTAGTTTTTCTACTACACATTCAAACTTTTAAAATGCTCTGTAATATTTTCTAACTGAACTGAACAATGAAATCTGAGGGACAAGAAGGTCTTAAAATACTGCCAAGGCAAAAGAAGGAGCTGATGAACAAGAGCTGAGGGACAAGAAGATCTTAAAATATAGCTGAGGGACAGGAAGGTCTTAAAATACTGCCTCACCTAGATGACAAAGTTGTCCCTATTCCTGCCAGTATCAAATGCAACCAAGTAATGTTGCAATGATGGATAATAAGTCTCTCCTGCTTTCTAATGTCCATACATAGCTGAAGTCACCAATCGGTTCTTGCTGACTTGCCATTGGAAGAAAAATTGCATGCTTGAACTGACTGATGAGTGAGGTGTTGAGGACCAGCTTGACTGGCATCCTACCAGTTCTCCCAGAACTCTAAATTTAACCTGTCTCAAAAATTGAGCGAGTTGCTAGGTGAAGGAGTTTGCACATTTATTACCTCACCATAGAGCACCTGGGCTCTACAGGTCATGAGATCTGTGACAACTATGCTGTTGTCAGAATATGATTTTTCTCAGAAGTGACAGAAAAGGTCATGGTAGGAGACCTAAAAGCCTATCTACCCTGAATCTGAAAACTTAGTTCACTTTATGTGAACTATTTTTGTTTGTTTGTTTTTTATTTGACTTCAGTTCAGTCACTCAGTTGTGTCCGACTCTTCACGACCCCATGAATGGCAGCACGCCAGGCCTCCCTGTCCATCACCAACTCCTGGAGTTTACCCAAACTCANGGCCACTGCTGAGTTTTCCAAATTTACTGGCATATTGAGTGCAGCACTTTCACAGCATCATCTTTCAGGATTTGAAATAGCTCAACTGGAATTCCAGTTTCTATTTGACTAAGTCAAATAGAATAGCTCCAAATGACATTTTTCCAAAGAAGATATACAGATGACCAATTAACATGTGAAAGGATTCTCAGAATCATTAGTGATTGGTGGTGGTGATGCTTAGCAGTGGTTTAGTCACTAAGTCATGTCCAACTCTTGTACTGTAGTTCACCAGGCTTCTCTGTTCGTAGGATTCTCCAGGCAAGAATACTGGAGTGGGTTGCCATTTCCTTCTCCAGGCAATCTTTCCCACCCAGGAATCAAATCCAGGTCTCCTGCATCACAGGCAGATTCTTTACCAAACGAGCTATGAGGAAATCCCAAATACTGGAGTGGATTGCCATGCCCTTCTCCAGGGGATCTTCCCAACCCAGGGATAGAACCCAGGTCTCCCGCATTGTAGGCAGATTCTTTACCATCTGAGCCACCATGGAAGCCCAATAGGGATACTCAAATAAAAAATAGGTACCATTTTAAACCTTCTAAGATTCATAAAATAAAAAATAGAGAAAATAACATTCTCTTGCTGATGATATGGAGAAATTACAACCCTCATACACTGCTGGTAGGAATTTAAAGTGGGGTAGCCACTTTGGAAATTAGTTTGAAAGTTCCTCAAAGGTTTAAATATGGAGTTATGATATAAGCCAGAAATTCATCTCATAATTATGTAGTCAAAAGAATTTAAAAAATAGGTTCACACAAAAATTTTTACCTGAATGTGCGTTAGTACCATCATTCATAATAGCCTCAAAATGGATACAACCAAAATACTCACCAGTGAATGAATGGAGGAAAAAATGTGGCATATGCATATGAAACTGTTGGTCACTCAGTAGTGTCCAGCTCTTTGCAACCCCATGGACCATCCACTAGGCTCCTCTGTCCATGAATTCTCCAGGCAAGGACACTGGAGTAGGTTGCCATTTCCTTTTCCAGGGCATTGCCAATCCAGGGATAGAACCTGGATCTCCCACATTGCAGGCAGGCTCTTTACCATCTGACCCACCAGGGAAGTCCTGGTATATGCATATAATCAAATATTATTCAGCTACAAAAAGGAATAAACTACTAATATATGAATGACCACTGAAAATCTATGGCAATTGAAAGAAGTCAGGCTCAAAAAAATCACATATTGTATGAGTCTATTTATATGCAATGTACAAAATAGGCAAATTGATAGAGATAGAAAACAGGTTAGGGACTTCCCTGACCGACTAGTGGCGAAGTGGTTCCAAGGCAGGGGGTGAGGGTTAGACCTTGGTTGGGAAACTAAGACTTTTTTTGGTGCAGCAAGGCCAAAAAATAAATTTAAAAAGAAAATAGATTAGTCATTGTCAAGGGCTGGAGGGAGAGAGGGATAGGAAGTAACTGCTAATAGGTATGATGCACCTCTGTGGAATGATGAAAATCTTATCTTAGATTGTGGATTGTGTTATGCTCAGTTGCTCAGCAATGTCAGACTCTTTGAGGCCCAGTGGACAGTAGCCTGCCAGGTTCTTCTGTGCATGGGGTTTTCCAGGCAAGAATACTGGAGTGGGGTGCCATTTCCTACTCCAGAGGATCTTCCCCACCCAGGGATTGAACCCACATCTCTTGTGTCTCCTGCATTGGCAGGCAGATTTTTTTTTTTTTTTTAACCCACAGGTGTCACCTAGGAAGCCCCTAGATTGTGGCAATGGTTGCAAAATTCTCTGAAAACATTAAATAGCCATTCATTTGTTCTCTTTAAATGAGTGAATCATTTGGTATGTGAACTATGTTTCAATAGGTNTTTTTTTTTTTTTTTTTTACCACTAGTGTCACCTAGGAAGCCCCTAGATTGTGGCAATGGTTTCAAAATTCTCTGAAAACATTAAATAGCCATTCATTTGTTCTCTTTAAATGAGTGAATCATTTGGTATGTGAACTATGTTTCAATAGGTCATTAAGAAATAAAAAGTCAGTAGCCAAGAATATTATTTTTGTTTTTCAGCAAACTTGTCAAAACCTTAAGGAGGAAAAGTTACCCCACATGGTCTGGAGGGCTGAAGTCTGTACCCGGAAGCAATCCCTCAGTAGTGTGGCAGCAGTCAAGCAGTGATACTTTTGGGAGGCCCTAACCCTTTAAGGGCCAGGAACAGATATGGTCTCCCTATCTCCTTTTAAGGCAAACCTGGAGCTAGTGAGCTATTACGTCAGTCAGACCTCTGAAGTCTTGGAATCAGGGACTGCCGTCTTTCAGAATATCAGCTTGTCCTGGTTTACCCAGAAGTTTACCAGTTTCACACTGAAAGACCCACATCTCAATAACCCTCTCCGTGATAGGAAAATTGGGATAATTAATTATTCTCAGACAACCAGACAGAGCATAGGCTATGGTGAGCAGCTGTCTGTATTTGTTCTTATGATCAACAAGCTACAGCGGGCAGAAATTATTACAATTATCCTTTGCTACAGAAAATAGATTCACATCTTTTCCTCTGGAGTCCTGAGGCTCACTGCTGCTCTTTCCTACTGTGGAAAAATGACTGAAGCTTAAAAAATAACCCAAGACAGTAAGCCATAAATCAGATTTAATACCATCAGAAAACACATCTTGGCAGTGGGATTCTGTCTCACTCACATATTAGAGCCATGCTGGAAAGTCACAGCAAACTTTACAGGATAGATAGACTACTTGACAAGAGGCAGAAACCACAAATCATAAATTTTGACCTGAAATTAAAACTATTCATAACAGGTGTTCATTAGTGAAGGAGCTTTTCAAGCACATATATAGGTCTCTTTCTAAAAATTTCCTGGAAGCTAATCATAGCTCTCTGAAACATCTATTTAATAAAATTTATAAACCATACCTAAACTGAAATCTGCCATATCAGAATAAGGTAATATAACATTAAAGGATTATTATTTAATCCATCTAAACTATTTATATTTTCCAGGGAAAAAATAACATTCACTCATAATCAGCTACTAACTGGGTAACCTCAGAAGGGAAAAATAGGTCCCAAGAATACTTTTCCAGTAATTTTAGTCATGCTTCCATATAGTAAACAAGAAACTGTGAAGGAAATGAACAAATAGTAGAAAAGTTTTATGTAAAAGAAAGAGTTTCAATGGCAATCTCAATGATGTACGCTTACTCTCCTGGCAGGTCCTTAACTTCTGTGTAGTTCATTCAGATGTCTTAGGATCAGCTGAAGCAGAATGTTTTACAGAAATAAACTAACATGAAAACCTTTTCCCAATGTTCATGCAAAGAAGATAATTACAATTTCAGAAGTAACGCCAGACTCTTCCTTTTCATATGATGACCTCGTGGTTTCTTAGTTGTGACACATAAAAAAGATATTTGATCCAAATTGACTCAATTTGTTATATAGTTTATAGAATGTTAAAAAAAAAAAAGAGAGAGAGAGAAACATTCCCCCTTCCCTCCTTCTATCTACCTACCTCTAACTATCTTGACTTTTCTCTACAAGTGTGTGTGTATGTTTTACAACTTGGCAGAGGCCGAAGGCATTTTGTTGCTTTGGAAGTCAAACATGTTTGTTACTCAGCTGATACATCCCACATGACAATCATAGGATAAGCCGGTTGTTTTTTCCAAGGTATCACTGCATCATGCTTCTCCTCCTGCTTCAAACTGGGTGGCCCTTGTCCTTGGCAATTTATTATTTTGTTATGAACTTAAAGCTAAAGTCCATCAAATCCCAGATTTAAATGAATAAACACTGTTCATTTGGTAAAAGAGGGAAGTAACAATCGAGGAAGGCAAATGTTGGGTAAAAGGTGTACTTTTATCATGAGCTTCTACAATCTCTGAGGCTGATGTGCCTCTAATCGGACCCAGAGCCCTTTCTCTATACTGAGCCAAAAAATAGGACTGTCTCTTTTTCTTTCACATTCCTCTAGGAATCCAGGCTGTCTGTTGGGATGTTTTCTCCCTCAGAGCTGGTCTTAGAGCTCAGATCAACCCATTATTACCCAGATAGAGTTTTGTTTTTAACCCAGCTTCCCACGAAACCCAAAACAGTACAAGGTTCTGCTTTCCCTGAAGATAGATGGCCTTGCACCCTATCTCTCAGAGTCCACACTGCATGAATTTAGCTTCTACAACCTACAATAAATTTTTATTTATTTATAATAAATTACCTTACCGTGAAACTTTTGATAATTTTTATTTTTTACTATTATTATTGAGCTGTGCTGGGTATTCATTGCAGTGCACGGCTCTTTGTCACAGTGCAGGGGTTTCTCTAATTGAGGTACATGGGCTTCTCTAGTTGTGGGTGTGCAGGCATAGTTGCCCTGCAGCATGTGGGATCTTAGTTCCCTGACTAGGGATTAAACCCATGACCCCAAAATTGGAAGGTAGATTCTTTACCACTGGACCATCATAGAAGTCACATTACTGGTCATCTGCAAAACTAGGTGAAAGAAGGCCCTCTGAATTTCTTTAGCTTTTGTGCTTAATTGGATCAACATTCCATTATTTCAACTGTTGGTTTTTCCACCTTAGAAAGGGAAAGGATGGAAATTCTTCCCTTGGAGGGGTGCCTTCCCGGCCTGGTGATAGGGAGCAGGCATTCGGTATGCTCAGCTTAGCCCCTGTACCTCATTATTGCTTCTCTGCCCCATCCCTCCTCAAGCATCTCTCGTTCTATTTCTCCATGACATAAGCTTTCTATGTCAGGATCTGGCTGGAATGAGGAGACTTAAAGTTTAGTCAGTCTGTAGGGAAAGTCATCAGGGAACCGAATTTTGGTTAATATCCATTCTCCAAACTGTCCCTTTGATTATTTTGTTTTTCAGCTGTCTGATTCTTGTGTCCACTCTCAGTGAGGTTTGAATTCAGAGGGCTGAAAGGAAATAATCACTTCTATGGGAACAAAAGCCCCCTCAAGGGACTTCCCTGGTGGTCCAGTGGTTAAGAATCTGCCTTGCAGGGGACGCAGGTTTGATCCCTGCTTTGGGAAATAAGATCCCACATGCCATGGGGCAACTAAGCCCACAGGTGGTAACAGAGACCCAGAGCAGCCAATAAAAAGTTAATTAAAGAAATCACACACACATAAAAGCCTTCCAACCTAGTGGCTAAAGTAACAAAGGTTTATTTCTCACTTATGTTACTTGTTCACAGGGTCTCTGGTTGTTATTTTTGACATATACACAACACAGTGGGAGTTTAGGGGTTTTTAAAATGGCTTAAATATTAGCACCCCTGAGTAGAATTTTATTAAAAAACAGAATAAGAAGAAATGTTCAGATTTGAAACCCGCGATATAGACTGTCCCAGAATGCTGGGACTATTACAAAGACTGTCCCAGAACGCTGTTTTTCAAATCTAACTCTTTCTATTGTTTATAATAAACAATAAAAAGAGGTATGATCTGCTGAATAGGTCTTTTCATATACCCTGATTTATTTTCAGGAATACTTAATTCAGAGCTTTTCTTTCGGGGTGTGGGCACTTTCCCTTTTTGGAATGAGTTGTACTAGACTNTAAACAATAAAAAGAGGTATGATCTGCTGAATAGGTCTTTTCATATACCCTGATTTATTTTCAGGAATACTTAATTCAGAGCTTTTCTTTCAGGGTGTTGGCACTTTCCCTTTTTGGAAATGAGTTGTACTAGACTGACCTCTATTATTTCTGGATTACATGCCAGTGATGGAAAGAGAATTGAGTGCTTTGAGGAGGGAAAAAAAATCATTACCAGAAAGATGAATAGACTGATTCTGTACTGGGTTCCTAAAAGGAGGGGCTCTGCAAAGATCAGTGGTTTGATTTTTTTGGGAAACATATCTTCTTGGATACTCTTCAGAGTTGTGATAAATTCCTCCAGCAGCAGGTGGGAGGTAGGTCTATTGATAGCAGACTCTCTTCAGGCCCACTGACTTTAAAGAGAGGCCTCTCTTTGCTATGTGACATTCAGAAACAAAAACTTCATTGGCTCTCAGATTTCAGGCATTTGGAAAAGAGCCAACAGCCAGCCAAGTTTACAAATTTACTGCTTTGCCATAGCATGGAGAGATGTTTTTCAACAAATATATATTGTTTTCTGCTATGTGCCACACCGTGCAATGTGCTGATGACACCGAATCTACCTATTAGATCCACCTAAAAGACCTATTTAATAGAGCTTTTGTTATTGGAGGAGGGAGCTGAATCTAGCAGGTAAACAGCCTACAATTCGGTGTGAGAAATACCAAACTGAGGACACATAGGGGTACTAAGCTTATGTGCGTGTGTGCTTAGTCGCTAGTCGTGTCTGACTCTGCGACCCCTGGTGGACTATAGCCTACCAGGTTCTTCTGTCCCTGGGGATTCTCTAGGCAAGAATACTAGAATGGGTTGCCATGCCCTCCTCCAGGGGAATCTTTCCAACTCAGGGATCAAATCCAGGTCTCTGGCATTGTAGATGGATTCTTTACCATTCTTTACCACCACGGAAGCCCAAGAATACTGGAGTGGGTAGCCTATCCCTTCTCCAGGGGAAATTCTCAACCCAGGAATCGAATCAGAGTCTCCGGCATTGCACGTGGATTCTTTACCAGCTGAGCTACTCAGGAAGCCCTAACTAATCTTACACTAGAGG
>SJYV01000473.1:0-16295 GCA_006410875.1 Neotragus pygmaeus | reverse complement strand
TCTTGTTTTTGTATCCACTCAGCCAATATGTGTCTTTTGGCTGGAGCATTTAATCCATATACTAACCTAAATTGTATATTCAAAAGCAGAGACATTACTTTGCTGACTAAGGTCCGTCTAGTCAAGGCTATGGTTTTTCCAATAGTCATGTATGGATGTGAGAGTTGGACTGTGAAGAAGGCTGAGCGCCGAAGAATTGATGCTTTTGAACTGTGGTGTTGGAGAAGACTCTTGAGAGTCCCTTGGATTGCAGGGAGATCCAACCAGTCCATTCTGAAGCAGATCAGCCCTGGGATTTCTTTGGAAAGAATGATGCTAAAGCTGAAACTCCAGTACTTTGGCCACCTTATGTGAAGAGTTGACTCACTGGAAAAGACTCTGATGCTGGGAGGTATTGGTGGCTGGAGGAGAAGGGGACGACCGAGGATGAGATGGCTGGATGACATCACAGACTCTATGGACGTGAGTCTGACTGAACTCCGGGAGTTGGTGATGGACAGGGAGGCCTGGCATGCTGCGATTCATGGGGTCACAAAGAGTTGGACACGACTGAGTGACTGAACTGAAGGTAAATATTCATGTGTATAATCCTGTTACCATTAATGTTTTGTAGGCCTTTTCCTTGCTTGGGTTTTCTGTCTGAAGAAATTTATTTAGCATTTGTTGTAAAGCTGGTTTGGTGGTGCTGACTTTTCTCAATTTTTTATTGTCTGTAAAGCTCTTGATTTCTCTTTTGAATGTATGTGGGATCATCGCTGGATGTAGTAATCTAGGTTATTTCTAGGTTGTTTCTTTTTATCACTTTAAGTATATTCTATCCCTCCATTCTTGCCTGTAGATTTCCTGTTGAAAGTTCAGCTGTTGACCTTATTAGGATCCTCTTATATGCTATTTGTTGCTGTACTACATTAAAAAAAAGATTTGTTAATTGTGTTTAACTCTTTTAGTTTGTTTAATATATGCCCCGGTGTATTTCTCCTTGGGTTTATCCTATATGGTACTTTCTAGGCTTCCTGAACTTGGGTGGCTTTTCCTTTCCAATGTTGGGGAAGTTTTTTTTTTTTTTTTTACTATAATCTGCTCAAATATTTCCTCATACCCTTTCCTTCGTTTTCTGGTGGGACATCTATGAGTCTCATGTTATGCTTAATGTTGTCCCAGAGGTCTCTGAGACTGTTCTCATTTTTTAAAATTCTTTTTAAAAATTCTGCTCTGCTTCTGTTATTGCCACCATTCTATATTGCTGCTCGCTTGTCCATTCTTCTGTCTCAGTTACTCTGATATTGGTTTCTTCTAGTGTATTTTTAACCTGTTATTTTTTTGTTCATTGATGATTGTTTTTTCTTTAATTCTTCTAGATCCTTGTTAAACATCTCTAGTATCTTCATTTGTGCCTCCAGTCTATTTATCTGTGCTTCCATTTTATTTTTAAGTTTTTGGATCATCTTTACTATAACTATTCTGAATTTTTTTTCGTGTAGACTGCCTATTTCCTCTTTGTTTGGTCTTGTTTGTTTTTTACCATGTTTCTTCATCTGCTGCATGTTTCTCTGTCTTTTAATTTTGTTTAGTTTACTGTGTTTGGGATCTCATTTCTTCAGGCTGGAAGATCATATTTCTTCTTAATTGTGGAGTCTGTCCCCCATAGGTGGGGTTGGGCCAGTACCTCGTGAAAGCTTCCTGTTTGGTGGGATTTGTGCTTGTGTTCTGATGGATGGAGCTGGATCTCATCTCTCTGAAGGAAAGTGCTGTACAGAGTAGTGTGTTTTGGGGTGTCTATGGGCTTGGTATGGCCTGTTTGCTAATGTATAGGGTTAGTTTCTGTTTTGTTGAAGTATGCCATTGCCTTCTCCGACCCCTATGTCTATAGTCTCAGGCTAAATGTAGCTATTTAATTCAATGCACCTGTGACTGCTGGATCCCATTCCCTTTCTATTCTTTGGTCACACAGCCCCTGGTGTTCTGCTTTGGTTTTGGGTCCCGCTCTGCTTATATAGGAGAAGGCAATGGGAGCCCACTCCAGTACTCTTTGCTTAGAAAATCCCATGGACGGAGGAGCCTGCTAGGCTGCAGTCTATGGGGTCGCTAAGAGTTGGCCATGACTGAGCGACTTCACTTTCACTTTTCACTTTCATGCGTTGGAGAAGAACATGGCAACCCACTCCAGTGTTCTTGCCTGGAGAATCCCAGGGACGGGGGAGCCTGGTGGGCTGTCGTCTATGGGGTCACACAGAGTCAGACACGACTGAAGAGGCTTAGTAGTAGCTGCTCATATATCACCCTCTGGTGATTGTCCTCTGCCAAGTCATGAGCTGGCGAAGGCAGAGGTTTATTAGGGCTCACTTTCTCAGTTGGGCTGGGTAAAGAGAGGGGGAGAGAAAGGGGTATTACTGCCACAGTTGGGACATTCTGGAGAATACCTGCACCAAGTAAAGACCTGCCAGCTGTTGTTACAGCCTGAGCAGGTTGTGTGCTCTCCCAGAGGAATTGGCTCCAGTTGTGGGTCCCTAGGAAGAGTGAAGCTGCTTAGACTCCAAGCAAGATATGGGCAGTAACCTGTGTCTGCTCACAGCCTGGAGGTAGTTGTCACCTCTGGGGTCCTGACTGCATCTGTGGCATTGCGTCTACTGCTTCAGGCACTTACCCTGGCTTTGGCAATAGCTGTGGCTTGTTTCCTCTTCTGGGTTTGTAAACTGTAGTTGAGGCTAATTCTGCCTGCTGGGAGTCCAACCAGTTTTGCAGGTTTTGTATACTACCAGTAGGCACTGTGAATGTGGAGAATTAGTATACCCCAGGTGACAAGACCTCTTGCTACTCTGGGATGCTGCCCTTTACTCCTTCAGCTGTTTCACTGCCCACCCCTCCCCACCTCCTCCATATTATCCTCATAGCAGCCAACCCTGTTCCTCTCCCTGTGGTCTGAACCTATGCTTGCGCCTCAAAACCCAGTCCCCACAATCTGCTGTGGATGGAGGTATGCTAGCCACTTCTCAGCTGGGAAGTGTTTGTTGGCAAAGAACACCATAGTGTATTCTCTGTTTTGCCTTCTGAGTACCTATCATTGCACTCCCCTCTGAGGTTCAAAAGCTCCACCTAGCCAGGCCTGTGAGGAGGTTTCCAAGTGTGTGGAAACTTTTCCTCCTTCATGACTCCCTCCCTGGGTCATAGTCCTCATTCTGAAATCATGTCTACTTTTTAATCTTGATCTTTTGCCTTACCTTATTGTAAGCAGATTGGACTGCCCTTTTGGATGTTCAGGGTCTTCTACT
Organism: Neotragus pygmaeus; assembly: GCA_006410875.1. Classification (NCBI taxonomy): domain Eukaryota; kingdom Metazoa; phylum Chordata; class Mammalia; order Artiodactyla; family Bovidae; genus Neotragus; species Neotragus pygmaeus. The sequence goes on along the minus strand of SJYV01000473.1, from coordinate 13,026 downwards.
AGCATTCAAAAGTTGTTTTGTAGAAGTTGTTCCATTTCAGATGAATTTTCAATCAGTTTGTGGGGAGGAAGGTGGTCACTTTGTCTTAATGGAAAATTCTTAAAGAGATGGGAATACCAGACCACCTTACCTGCCTCCTGAGAAATCTGTATGCAGGTCAGGAAGCAACAGTTAGAACTGGACATGGAACAACAGACTGGTTCAAAATTGGAAGAGGAGTATGTCAAGGCTGTATATTGTTACCCTGCTTATTCAACTTACATACAGAGTATGTCATGCGAAATGCTGGGCTGGATGAAGTACGAGATGGAATGTTATTGGGAGAAATATCAACCACCTAATGGTGGAAAGCAAAGAGGAACTAAAGATGAGGAACTTGATGTGGATGAAAGAGGTGAATGAAAAAGTGGTTTAAAACTCAACATTCAAAAAAATAAGATAATGGCATCCAGTCCCATCACTTCAAGGCAAATAGATGGGGAAGCAATGGAAACAGTGACAGGCTTTATTTTCTTGGGCTCCAAAATCACTGTGGATGGCGACTGCAGCCATGAAATTAAATGATGCTTGATCCTTCGAAGAAGAGCTATGACAGACTAGGACAGTGTATTTAAAAGCAGAGCCATCACTTTGCTGACAAAAGTCTTTATAGTCAAAGCTATGGTTTTTCCAGTAGTCATGTATGGATATGAGCACTGGACCATAAAGAAGGCTGAACACCAAAGAATTGATGCTTTTGAATTGTGATGCTGGAGAAAACTCTTGAGAGTCCCTTGGACTGCAAGGAGATCAAACTATTCAATCCTAAAGGAAATCAACACTGAATATTCACTCGAAGGACTGATGCTGAAACTTCAGCTCCAAGTTGAAGTTCTAATCAGGCCACCTGATGCAAAGAGGTGACTCACTGGAAAAGACCCTGATGCTGAGAAAGAATGAAGGCAGGAGAAGAAGGGGGTAACAGAAGATTAGATGGTCAGATGGTATCACCAACTCAATGGACATGAGTTTGAGCAAACTCCATGAGATGGTGAAGGGCAGGGAAGCCAGGTGTGCTGGAGTCCATGGGGTCACAAACAGTCAGACACAACTTAGTGTGACTGAACAACAACAATGACAAACCTATAGATAGCATCATAATCAACAGTGAAAAGCTGAAAGTGTTCCCTTTAATATCAGGAACAAGACAAAGATATCTACTCTTGATACTTTTATTCAGTGTAGTTTTGGAAGTCCTAACTACAGAAACCAGAGAAGGAAAAGAAGTAAAGGGACTCCAAATTGGAAAAGAAGTTAAACTGTCACTGTTTGCATATAACATGTACATGTACATATAACATGTACATATACATAGAAGATCTGGAAGATGCTACTAGAAAACTACTGGAACTCATTAAATAATTTGGTAAAGTCATAGGTTACAAAATTAATACAGAGAAATCTGTTGCATTTCAATACACTAACAATGAAAGATCAGAAAGAGAAATTCAAGAAGAAATTCCATTTACAATTGCATCAGAAGAATAAAATACCTAGGAATAAATCTACCTCCAGAGACAAAAGACCTGTACTCCAAAAACTATAAGATGCTGATGAAAGAAACCAAAGAAGGCATAAGCAAATGGAAAGATATACCACGTTCACAGTTTGGAAGAATTAGTATTGTCAAAATGACTATACTACCCAAGGCAGTCTAGAGATTCAATGCAATCCCTGTCAAATTATAATGGCATTTTTCACAGAACTAGATACAAAAGACCCTGGATAGCCAAAGCAATAAATAGAGCTCAAGGAATCAGCCATCCTGGCTTCAGACTATACTACAAAGCTACAGTAATCAAAACAGCATGGTATTGGCACAAAAATAGAAATATAGATCAATGTTGCAGGATAAAAAACTCTGAAATAAGCCCATGTGCCTATGGCAAATTAATCTATGACAACAATGACAGAGGTGGCAAGACTACACAATGTTGGAAAGATAGTCTCTTCTACAAATGGTGCTGGGGAAACCGGACAGCTACATGTAAAAAATGAAATTAGATCATTTTTAAACTCCAAACACAAAAATAAGCTCACAATGGATTAAAGACCTAAATATGAGACCAGATACTATAAATTTCCTCAAGAAAAATATGGGCAGAACACTCTCTGACATAAATCACAGCATCATTTTTTCCATCTGTCTCCCAGAATACTGGAGAATAAAACACAAATAAACAAATGGGACCTACTCAAACTTAAAAGTTGTTGCATAGCAAAAGAAACAACAGACAAAATGAAAAGACCACCTAGAGATTGGGAGAAAATATTTGCAAATGATGTGACTGATAAGGGATTAGTCTCCAAAATTTACAAACAGCTCATGATGCTTAATGGCATCAAAACAAACCAATACAATATTGTAAAGTTAAAAAAAAAAAAAACTAAAAAAAAAGAAAACAAACAAAAAACCAAGAACAACCCACTCACAAAATTGGCATAAGACCTAAATAGATATTTCCTCCAAAGAAGACATACAGAAGGCCAATAGATACATGAAAAGATGTTCAACATCTCTAAGTATTAGAGAAATGAAAGTCAAGACTACAATGAAATATCACCTCATACAAGCCAGAATGGTTATCAACAAAAACTTCACAAAGAATAAATGCTGGAGAGAAGGTAACTCTCTTGTGCTGTTGGTGGGAATGTAAATTGATACAACCACTATGGAGAACAGTATGGAGGTTCCTCATAAAGCTAAAAGTAGAGCTACCATATGACCCTGAAATCCCACTCTTGGACATATATCCAGAGAAAAAGCATGATCCAAAAGGATGCATACATCCCAATGTTCATTGCAGCACTGTTTACAATAGTCAAGACATGGAAACAACCTAAATGTCCATTGACAGAGGAATGGATAAAGATTCCATTGTACATACACGCAATGGAATATTACTCAGACATTGTAGAGAATGAAATAATGCCATTTGCAGCAATGTGAATGGACCTGGAGCATATCATACTGAGTGAAGTAAGTCAAAGAAGGAGAAATATTGTATGACTTCCCTTATAAGCAAAATCTAAAATGACATAATACAGATGAACTTACAAAACAGAAAGAGACTCACAGACTTAGAGAACCAATTTATGGTTGCTGGGAGGAAGGGATAATTAGAGAGACTGGGATGAACATTACACACTGCTATATTTAAAATGGATAACCAACAAAGATCTAGTGTACAGAATATGAAACTCTCTGCTCAATGTTATGTGGCAGTCTGAATGGGAGGGGAGTTTGGGGAGAATATATATGTATGGCTGAGTTCCTTAGCTATTCATCTGAAATGATCACAACCTTGTTAATAGGCTACACCCCAATACAAAATACAAAATTAAAAAAATTAATGGTTGAAAAATTCCTTTAGAAAATTTTTATTGGATAACAAATTTTAATGTGTCTATTATTAAGTTTATTTCTTTAACTGAGGAATGGATTATCTTCAAATACCTGGAATAATTCCATTCATATTGTGGAAGTACATCCACCCATCATGAATTTTTCTCTTATTTCATTTTTAAAAGGACTTTGAGACACAGCAGACAGATAAAAAAACATTGGGAGATTGTCAATATTGTTAATTTTTTTTGCATAAAGATGAAAGTCAAACTCCTGAATTTTATAACCCACTAGAATATTTAGTTAAAGTATAGCCCTTTGGATGCTGGTTACACAAAATCATACTTCCCTTCTCTGCTTGCTGAGCACAGCATTGACTGGAATAACTCCTTTGAAAAACTACCTGGTCTAGTAAAATGTCAAGCATCATTCACTAAGTGATGATAATCCAAAATAAGGCAAAATGATTTCAAAATAAAAAACAACCAAATCAAAGTGCGTGTAGCTATGAAAACATCAAAGATTTTTAAATAGCCTGAGTATTCTAATGTATTCACCTTTCAACTAATACTAACTGCAGTCAGAATACTTATAGAGAGCCAAATTCTGAGTTCTAATTTGAATTGCCAGGTCCCTTCTCCCATCCATAGACACAGACTTACTGAAAAGGAATGACACAAAGCCCTACAGGATCTGTTGAGGGGCAGAAAGCAAAGATTAGGGTAATGGCAAAGTACGACCATCAAAATTCAAGTTTAAGTCCCAGATAACACTGCTCCTGGATATAGAGCTGTCTAAAAAGGTACCAATTCTCTACTTCTGGTCATTGTAAACTGTTTTGGAAACCTTACTTTCCAGGGGAGGAGGAGGGTGTGGGGTATCAGAAAAGTAAGATTCACTGGAAAGGAAACAGGATGGGGAGCATCCACTCTGGCTTCCCGCGTCCAGCTGGTTCCCTCCTGCAGTCTTGGACGCCTGGGTGGCTATGCCCACAGGATCTCGGTGGCACGGGGTCAGAACGGCTTTCCCCTGGGGTATCCGGTGCTGACCCCGGAGATGCAGCATAGAGTGGGCGCTGCTGAGCCCGGAGCCAGACGGCAACGGCTGGAACACTGCCAGTCACCTTCCCGCGACGGAGCTGGAGCCTGTTTGCGGGAAGTGAGGCGGCGCCCAGGGAGCCGGTACTCCAGGCGCCAACACCTGCGCCCCGCCGACATCTGTGCCCCGCAGACACCTGCGCCCCGCCGACATCTGTGCCCCGCAGACACCTACGCCGCATCCGGCAGGAAGCACCCGGGTGCGCTTACGCCTCCCTCGTGCAGGCCTAGCGTCCCCTTTCTTCGCTCACGCGTTCCAACGACGCGTCACAGGCGCCACCCAACAGTAAGCGCTTTGCCTGGCACCCCTTAGGCTGCCAACGGAAATCTCTCTGAGCCACTAGACTCCATTTGAGGGTCCCGACAGTGCAGAATTGCGCCTCATGGGCGGTTACCTTAGCCGGCCTCGGCCTCGCCCGCCGTCACCTGCTCGGCGGGGCGGGGACCAGCCAGAGAGCCCCGAGTGCCTCGGGCCCGCGCACACCGCCAGCTGTGTTCCCCCAGCTTGCCGGGTTCGCTCGGGGGCCCCAAGTCTGTACCTGGCTCGCAGGCTGTCCTTTGAGGGTCTCATGGCTTCACCCCGTCGTCGTCTGTACCGTCGCGGGTTTGTCCTAGTCTATCGGCGGCAATATTCAATCCAGCAAGCCCGGTGTTTATTTTGGGTTTTATTTCCCTCTGTGCCCCGGAGTGGACATCAGAAGCCATTGCCGTCTGCTTGCAGTTCCAACATGTTCTACACCTCAGTAGTCCTGAGGATGGCATCCACAAAGGGCAAACTGACGCTTCGTTTGCCTCTGAAGCAGACAGTCATCTGTACGTGGTCTTCATTTTCTGTTCACCTCCCCAAACTTTGTGCAACGGAGATTCTGGTGAGGGCCATAGAAGAGAGTGGTGAACTGAGAGGAAAGGAAGAGAAAGACCTGACCGCCTTGGCTGAGAGCAGAAAAGGGCTAGCAAAGCAAAAGAAAGGGCACTCAGCCCAGGAGAGTCAGGATAAACAGAGAAGCGGCTCGAATCCAGGTGGGAATGCGCAGTCTGCGTTTAGACGCCTCATGATCAACGGGGTCCTCTCTTCCTTTGTGCCCAGGCCTGGACCTCTGGTTCTCTTTTCCAAGAGCTCGGAAGATATCCTGATTAGAAAATCCCAGACCTACTTTTTGAGTTCATGCAGCAAACGAAATGCCATCACCAGTTCATACAGCTCCACAAGAGGTTTCCCACAGCTCCAGAGGAGCGGTCCAGGCGCAGCAGGACTCCTGGGCCCAGAGTCATCGCATCTTCATGAGCTCTCAGAGAAAACCAGCGAGGAAGGCCATCGGCCCAACCCTTCAGCCTCAATGGAACCTCAGAGGAAGATCGAGGATGAAAAAATTGCAGATGGCCATGTAAGGAAGAAACAAAACTTAAATTGGTCACAGTCATCCGACAGTTCCAGGCCCCGCAAACGCAAGATTCCTCTGCTGCTACCCACCAGGCGAAATGGCCCACTGATCCTTCCCCCACCCCTCCAGATAGGTTATCTGGTCACTGCTGAAGACCTTGACCTAGAGAAGAGAGCTGCAATCCAGTGGATTAACAACGTCTTGGAAGGGTAAGACTGAAACCATCTCAGTCTGCAGAACCCCTCAGCCTTCTATTCTGCCAGCTCCCAGCTCTAATTCACAGTGGAGAAGCTTCTGGAAGATGTAGAGCTCCCCGGGCCCAGTGGCCTTCTTTTAGTTGGTTGCAGTAGCCATCTCTATGAGATGTTTTGTCTTGATTTTCCCTGTTTGTCTTGCTCCACTTGGCTTAAAAAAATTGGTTCCTTTTTCCTGGCCCACCAGGGCCTGTTCCCCAGTACTTTGCTGCTTGGCCCCTCAGTGGTTCCTTGGAGAAGCAGTGCAAGACCATGAGAGTCCAGCTTTGCTCTTGAGGGAACCCAGAGTCCTGCTCCTGTGAGCCTATTCCCCTACCAAGTCAGTTTTCTCCAGAGAGACAACATAACATTCTTATCGTCTTTCTGTCAGAAGTGCACCTGGAACTTGGGCAGCTGGAGGTTGTTAGTCTGGCCTGACCCAGTGGTCAGTATCCTTGCAGCAGAAGAGGGAAGCTTTGAACCAGTTTCCCTCCAGGCAGGAGCAAGCAGGACACCCACTGCTGCAATCATTGCCTTTTCCTGCCTTCCCCATTTTCTTAACTGGGGCCTGGTTCATCTTTCTGAAAATCTCTATATTCTCTCTCTGAACATTTGGTACCACATAGATACTCAGTTGATGAACAGTCATATATGTTGCATACATATAGTCACATCTATTTATACATATCATTTATATATTAATAGTCATATATATTATGTGTATGTGAAGTGAAAGTCAGTCATGTTTGACTCTTTGTGACCCCCATGGACTACAGAGTCAAATTCTCTAGGCCAGAATACTGGAGTGGGTAGCCTTTCCAGGGGATCTTCCCAACCCAGGGATCAAACCCAGGTCTCCTACGTTGCAAGCAGATTCTTTAGCAGCTGAGCCACAAGGGAAGCCTGTATTATGTGTATATGTATCTACATATGTATATATTATATATAACTTATGAGAATACATAGTTCATATACATCATATATTAGATATGTATAATATATATGTCTATTGTTTAGTCACTCTATCCTGTCCGACTCTTTCACGACACCACAGACTGTAGGCGGCCAGGCTCAATCTGTCCATGGGATTTTTCCAGGCAAGAACACTGGAGTGGGTTGACATTTCCTTCTCCATATATGTATATATGTATGTATAATATTAGTATATGATTATATTCATAATAGTCAATATTTAATATATGTAATGTTACATACTCATATGTAATATGTATTAATATGACCACGTAAACTACATATGTGTTTACAACATGTATGTATGTGTTTAATACATTATGTATAGAATATATAATATGAATTACATTACATATAATAATATGTATTGAATACATATATGACCTTTGCTAATTTATCAAGTATCCCTGCCTCTGCTTTTTGAATTCACAGTGAAGGAAGAAGTGACTAGTATGAGTGGCCAGACTTTTAACTCTAGGTTTTCTGTGGCCCAGTCAGAAAAGCTGGAACCACTTTATGTCTCTAGATGCTGAGTCCTGATGTCTATGTTTTGAAAAGGCACTTGCCTTTTTTCTCTCTGCTTGTCATCTGCCCACTTGACTTCACTATAGGTTGGATCATGCCTAGTGTCTGTTAAGAAGTTACTTGTGACAACTTTAGTCTTTAAAAAAGAATTGAATTTGATATAATTTTAGACTTACAAGAATAGTAGAGAGAATCCCCAACTAGTCTTCACTGAACTTCTCCTAATGTTAACATCTTACAGAACAGTTATTGAAACCAGGAAATTAACATTGTTGCAATGCTATTAGCTAAACTTCAGACTTTAAACATATTTCCCCATTTTTCCAGGAAAATTTTCTTCCTGTGCCAGTATAATCCCACATTTCATTTAGTTGCCATGTCTCCTTAGTTTCCTCCAAACTGTGACCATTACTCTATCTTAATGTCTCAATTTGGATTTGTCTGCTGTTTTATCATGAGTACATTGAGGCTTTGAATTTTTAAGAAAAAAATCACAAACTTGTGATGTGTCATCCTCAGCACATGAGAAATGTTAATCTTGATCACAATTAAAGTGGTGTCTGGCCAGGGTCCTCCTCTGAATAGTTACTATTTCTCTCTAGTACATATTTAAGAGGGTCTTACGTTGATGTGACACAAAAATCCTGTTTATCCTTAAACTTTCACCACTAATTTGCCATTATCAGTGGATCTTGCCTGTAGCAATTATCATTGTGGTGTTCTATGGTGATTTTATATCTTTCTTGTTCTATATTTGATTAGAATTATTCTCCGAGGCAGAGTTCTCTGCCTTTATATATTCAGTCACTTATATCTGTATGGTCTCATCAATATTTCTTTTATTATTTGGGCTATGTCTAATATGATAACTGTTAATTTTATTGCTCAAATTGTTCCAGATTTGATCATTATGAGTTCTTTCAGATTAGCTCCTGAGTCCTTTAAAATGCCTGCATCTCCCTCCCCACTTGTCCCAAGGATTCCTTTACCTTTTAGCCCCATAAGGTATTCCAGAATTATCTTATATTTTACCTGCCCTAGTTCTGGAGTCAACCACTCTTCTAAGAGCTTTGGTTCATTTTATTGGAGAGGAAATAAAAAAAAAATCTGGGCATTCAGGTGTTATGGCTACTAGGGGGAATCTTTGCTTCTAAGTCCTCTCAACAGACAGAATTGGAAATGTATGTTCCCATTTATACACTTGTATCTATTTCTGTATGCTGTTGTGTGTGTGTGTACACATGTGTGTGTGTGCAAAAGAGGTAATACTGATACCTCTAACTAATGTAGTGCACAGTCAGGGTTCATCTTAGAAATGTTCCCCTTTGCTTATGTGTAACTTCTTCAACAGTTTCTCCAGAGAAATCTGGTCTAATTATAATTTAATTACTTATTTGTTCAATCCAGAATGCACATAGTTTCACAACTGACAGCCCCGTGAGCAGCTCACTAAAGTGTTCGTGTACAGTTCTTTCTGTATATAGCCTTGCAGCATCCGGGCAAACATTGCTTTAAAAACTACTTGGTTTAGCTTCTTTCAGCAACTGTGCAGCGAGGTTATGCGTACCACATTTAGATTCACTTGTCATTGTCTGCATTCCATTTTGGGCCTCCTGCAACAACCAGGTTGATTTTAATTTTCAAAGTGAACCCCAGTCTTTGTGGTATAAAATTTGTTGACATTTTTTGAGTACTTTTGTGTCTGTATTCATGAGTGATGTTGATCTGAAATTTTCTTTTCTTGTGATGTCTTTATCTAATTTTGGTATCAAAAAATACTGCCCATACAGAGTGAGTTGGGAAGGCTTCTTTCCTCTACTTATAGAAAGGTTGGTACAATTTTTTCTTAAAATATTTGGGAGGATTAACCAATGAAGCCATTTGGGCCCAGGTTTTTGTTTCTGGGAAAATTTTCAATTATTAATTCAATCTCTTGTTATAGGTCTAAGGTTTTCTAATTCTTCTTGAGTCAGTTTCAGTAACTGGTGACTTTCTGGAGACTTTGCCTACTTCATCTAAGTTGTATAATTTATTGGCATGAAATTGTGCTATTTTCTTATGATTCTAATATTTCTAATATAGGAGATGATATCCTTTCTTGAATTCCTAATTTTGTTAATCATTGTCTTCTCTCTGTATCTCATTCTCTCTTATTCTTGCCCTTTCTCTCTCTCACTGTGGCTAAAAATTTATAAATTGTGTTGATTTTTACAAAAAGAGTCAGTTTTTGTGCTTTTCATTTTGTCTATTTTGCTGTTTTCTATTTCTATTTTAGGCTCTAGTCTTTACTATTTCTTTCATTTTTCTTCCTTAGGTTTGATTTTTCTCTTCTTTTACTATTTCTTACATTGAAAGACAGGGTATGGATTTGAAAGTTCTCTCTAATAAACTTTTAAATGATGTAACTGATACAACACGCACAGAGGAGCCTGGCAGGCCACAGTTCCTGGGGTCACAAAGAGTAGGACACAACTGAGCAGCTAACACTTTTACTTTCACTTATATAAACTTAAGATATAAACCTAATGTTGATTTGATACATTTAGTATAGTAATATGATTCCCATTGTAGTGATAATTAACACCTCCTTCATGTTGTATAGCTATCATTTCTTTCTAGTGGTTGGAGTTATTAAGATCTGTCTCTTGTCAAGTATGATTACAGTAATACAATATTATTGTCTGTATTCACCATACTGTGCATTAGAATTTTAGAAATTATTGGCTTCTTGTTGCAAATGTGTACCCTTAAATAGCATCTCTCCTATCTCACCACCCCCTAGCTTTTGGTAACCGCTATTTTAGTCTCTGGTTTTATGACTTTGGCCTTTTAAGATTACACATATAAGTGATATCATATGGTATTTGTCTTTTCTTGTCTGACTTATTACCTAGCATAATGTCCTCAAGGTCCATCCATGTTGTTGCAAAGGTGTACTTCTTACTCATGACTAAAAAATGTCCCCTTGTGTATACACCACATCTTCCTTATCCACTCCTCCTGCAATGGGCATGTGGATTGTTTCCATATTTTGGCTATTATGAATTATACTATAATAAATATCAGAGTACAGATATCCCTTTGAATCTTGTTTTCATTTCCTTTGAGTATATACCCAGATGTAGCTCTATTTTTATTTTTTTTTGGAGAACCTTCATACTGTTTTCCATAATGCACGAACTAATTTACAATTCCACCATCAGTATACAAGGATTCCCTTTTCCCCATATGCTAGACCAATACTTGTTATCTCTTGTCTTTTTCATTGAAGTATAGTTGATTTATAACGCTATACTAGTTTCAAGTGTTCAAAATTGTGAAAGGGGTACATCAAAGCTATATATTGTCACCTTGTTTATTTAACTTACATGCAGAGTTCATCATGTGAAATGCCAGGCTAGATGAAGCACAAGCTGGAATCAAGATTGCCAGGAGAAATATCGATAACTTCAGATAGGAAGATGACACCACCATTATGGCAGAGCGCGAAGAGGAGCTTAAGAGCCCCTTGATGAAGGTGAAAATGGAGAGTGAAAAAGCTGGCTTAAAGCTCAACATTTAAAAAGCTAAGATCAGGGCATCTGGTCCCATCACTTCATGGCAAATAGCTAGAGAAAAAAAGGAAACAGTGACAGACTTAATTTTCTTGGGCTCCAGAATCACTGTGGATGGTGACTGCAGCCATGAAATTAAAAGATGCTTGCTCTTTGAAAGAAAAGCTATGACAAACCTAGACAGCATATTAAAAAAGAGAGACATCACTTTGCTGACAAAAGTGCCTACAGTCAAAGCTATGGTTTTTCTATTAGTCAGGTATGGATGTGAGAGCTGGACCATAAAGAAGCCTGAGTGCCAAAGAATTGATGCTTTTGGACTGTGGTGCTGGAGAAGACCACTCTTGAGAGTCCCTTGGACAGCAAGAATATCAAACTACTCAATCTTAAGGGAAATCAACCCTGAATATCAATTGGAAGGACTGATGCTAGAGCTGAAGCTCCAATACTTTGGCTACCTGATGTGAAGAACCAACTTATTGGAAAAGACCCTGATACTGGGAAAGATTGAAGGCAGGAGAAGTGGGCAACAGAAGATGAGATGATTAGATGATATCAACAACTCAATGGATATGAGCTGAGCAAACTCTATGAGATGTTGAAGGACAGGGAAGCCTGGCCTGTTAGTCTGTGGGGTTGCAATGAGTCAGACAAGACTGAGCAACAAAGTTTCAAGTGTACAATATAGTGTTTCAGTATTGTCAGATTATGCTCTATTTAAATTATTGGTTGTATTCTATGTACATCCTATATTTCATTATCCTTGTCAGACATGACTTAGCAATTGAACAGCAACCTAGTTGCTGATTTGATAGTTCATTATCTTTTAATTCCTTTTCCTTATTATGCCTCTCCTCCCAACACTCCCCACTGGAGAGACAAAGTATTTATACCAATAGTTTTTCCACTCTATCTATGTTTGTTTTCATTTTGTTATATTTATTTGTTTAATTTTTTAAATTCTACATTTAAGTTAAACATATAGTATTTGTCTTTCTGTCTTACTTCACTAATCATAACACTCTCCAGGTACATCAATGTTGTACAAATGGAAAAAAATTTATTCTTTTTATGTGTGTATCTTGTTGATCTTTTCATCTGTTGATGGACACTTAGACTACTTTCGTATCTTAGCTGTTGTAAATATGATGTTATGAACTTTGGGGTGAACATATCTTTTCAAAGTAGTGTTTTTGTTTTGGATATATACCCAGGAGTGGAAATATTGGATCATATGGTCATTCTATTTTTAGTTTTTTGAGGAACCTCCATACAGTTGTCCATGGTGGTTTGCCAATTTAAATTCTCACCAAAGTGGGCTAGCATTTCCTATTTTCCACATCATTACCTATATTATTTGTTAAATTTTTTGGTAATAGCATTTCTGACAGATAAGAGATGATAAGTCATTGTGGTTTTGATTTGCATTTCCATAATGATTGCTGATGTTGAGCATCTTTCATGTGCCAATTTGCTATCCGTATGTCTTCTTTGGAAAATGCCTATTCAGGTCTTCTGTTAATTTTTTGTTATTAAATTTTTTTTGTTATTTTAAGTATTAACCACTTATCAGACATATCATTTGGAAATATCTTCTCCCATTCAATAGTTTGTCTACGCTTTATGGTGGGTTACTTCACTGTGCAAAAACTTTTAACTTGAATTAGAATCCATTTGTTTATTTTTGCTTTTGTTTCCCTTGCCTGAGGAGGCAGATCTAATAAATACTGCTAAGATTTATGTCAGAGTGTACTGCCTATGTTTTCTTCTAGGAGTTTTATGATTTCTGAACTTAACTTTAGGTCTTTAATCCATTTTGAGTTTACTTTTGTATGTGATGTGAGAAAATGTTCTAATTTTATTCTTCTACATGTAGCT
>SJYV01000472.1:52611-69503 GCA_006410875.1 Neotragus pygmaeus | reverse complement strand
CCCCTTGCCCTGTGCTTAATTTGATTTTGTTGGTTTCTTCCTTCTTCAGCAGAGAAAGTGTATTTATTCTACTGCAAACCATTTAATAATTATATATGGCATCTGCACTCCAGGGATGTATTTGAAACACAGTTGAGGAATTTGGAAAAGGAGTATAATTTCCTCCTCACTTGCAGCCAGAGAAATACAGACTTGGGCCAAGCAAAATAATAATAGTAGCCACAGTAGCAACAATGACCTGAACCGCAAGAAGGCAGAAATAACACATTTAATAAGCCTCCATAATACGCAACCCAGCTACAGCTGATTTGTCAGGATCTAGCATCACATTTTTTTCTTGCTGGCATTCACAAATATTGACTGGCTGGTTGATGGATGGGTGGCACACCTTCTCAGCCAAGCCAAGATGTTGAGTGGCCTTGACATCTGTCCATTTGAGGGCCGCCAGCTTCTCCTTAGTCTTGCAGCCCATGCTTTGTCAATAATCTTCCAATCCTGCTGGGTTTTAGGTCAGTGTTTGCTGATGCATTGCAGATCCGAAGTCTATTACCATGCTGCTGTCCATAAAAATCTCTCTTGCATAGCATTTCTTTGACAGGCGTGCACCACTGAAATGTCATTCCCACCATCGGCAATATTTACAGAGCATCACCAGGTGCAGCATGCTCTATCTGTTACGTCCTAAAGAGTAAGAGATTCTGGATTTGATGCAATTCCTGATTACAAAAAGTTTACTATAAATTCAGGAAGAGAGAAGACATTTATTATTCAAACAACCAAAATGAAGGGAAGGAAGGATAAATGGATGAGAAGGATCGTCTATGAATGTATTTGATTGATAGCATTAGTTCAACCTTCAAATAAGAAAGATTTTCAGTGATTAACTTTTTAAAATTAAAAGTCATATTTCATTTTGAAGAACCCAATGCGACAGACCAAAAAAGAACATGTGAGAAAAATGTCCTCTCTGGTTGGCTATTAGCATAGTGATAGAAACCAATACTTTACCCTGGTGACATCTAATGGTTTAGAAATAGATGAACATCTTTCCCTTTCATCTTCATGGACTAATTCTGAAATCATCTCCTGGATAATGAAATCCAAACTGCCTTCAAAGACCTAATCTAAGTTTTTCTTTCATGTGAGCATTGAGACTACCTCATATAAGCTGATATTAGCTCAAAGTTTGCTGCCTGTAATCAACACTCTCTCTATCCAAACCAAAGCACAGTGAAATCCAACACAGTTTAATGTGGAGAGCTCTTCTGAGCCACTGAAGAAATACCACTAGGACTTCTCTGGTGACCCAGACGGTAAAAAATCTGCCTGCAATGCAGGAGACCCAGGTTCGATCCCTAGGTCAGGAAGATCCCCTGGAAAAAGGAACAGCAACCCACTCTAGTATTCTTGCCTGGAGAATCCCATGGACAGAGGGGCCTGGTGGGCTACATTCCATGGGGTTGCAAAGAATCAGACACAACTGAGCGACTAATACTTTCACACTTTCTGAGTCACTGGAGAAATACCAAAAAGTTCCGAGTTTTTCTTTTTCTATTCCCCTACCAGGATTATACAAGTTTTCATCATTTAAATTTTCCCCTTCACCTAAAAGAAACAGACATAATGCAGATTTGGGAGTAATGGAGAGAGTGATACGGGTTGCAATAGAGATGTATTGGTATAATCATTTCTACTTTGGAAACTGTTTACCATAAAGGGGGATTTTATGGTCCCCAGGTGGTAATGATTCTTAACAGAGAAAAATTCAGTAGATTATAATGGACAAATGCAGCAGTATATTATTAATTGCCTGGTATGAAATAGATCCCTGAATTGAATCAGTTTTTCTTATCTGTAAAATGCGACTAAACTCCACCCTAAAGGTTTGCATGAGGTACTAGGGTATGCATACAAACTTGATACAGAGTGTGGCAAATGGTAGGCACCCTCTAAGTGCCAGAAAAGGTAATTGTGAAATTCAAGGAGAGGATTTCTATAGGATCTAAATCAGAGGTTCTCCACCTAGACAGAAAGTGAGGAAAGTTTATGCCAAAGGGATAAATGAATGTTCCTGCCATTTTTTCTCAGACATCCATTCTCTCATCTGAGCTTTTGAGGTTTGTTATTTCTTTAAAAAAAAAAGGAAANTCAGCTTTCTTTATAGTTCAACTTTCACATCCATACATGACCACTGGAAAAACCATAGCCTTGACTAGACGGACCTTCGTTGGCAAAATAATGTGGGTGTTATAGAAGAAAAAAATGAGACACTCAAAATATTGTTGCCAGAAACCACTGCAAATCCTGTTAGAATAACCTGGAAACCTCCTTTTTCAGAGATGTGAATAAATTGGTCTCTTGATGAGAATGTTTTGGAAGTTTCCCAGAGGATTCAAATTTACAGCTAGATTAAGAACAACTGATCTAGAGAGAAGTGAGGTTGAACTGAACTGCTGCTGCTGCTGCTAAGTTGCTTCAGTCGTGTCAGACTCTGTGCGACTCCATGGACTGCAGCCCACCATGCTTCTCCGTCCATGGGACTTTCCAGGCAAGAGTACTGGAGTAGGGTGCCATTGCCTTCTCTGTGAACTGAAGTAGGCAGTTGTAATAGAAGTTGAATAGTCAGCAAATTATATATTTTTCAGGTGGCCAGAATTATTATACTATCTTTGTAAAAATGCATTATTTCTATTTCTTTCTCTGTCCCCTAGATTAGATTTAATCTCTCTATATTATATTCATTTTCCTTCAGAATATAAATCCTTCCAGATATGATAGGATCAAACACACTGAGAATAGCAAGCATTAGGATTGTTTTTAACTCACTAAAATTGTGCAGCTACTTAATTCCTCCTTTTTTTTTTCTTTAGAGTGTAAAAGAGAAAAAAAATATCAATTAGATGGAACTTAATTAGGCCACTTTATCAGATCATAGTTTATCAATTACTGAATCTTTAAAAANTCAGAATATAAATCCTTCCAGATATGATAGGATCAAACACACTGAGAATAGCAAGCATTAGGATTGTTTTTAACTCACTAAAATTGTGCAGCTACTTAATTCCTCCTTTTTTTTTTCTTTAGAGTGTAAAAGAGAAAAAAAATATCAATTAGATGGAACTTAATTAGGCCACTTTATCAGATCATAGTTTATCAATTACTGAATCTTTAAAAAATAGTATTATCAGCCACATTCTAAGGTAAGTTATAGATTAAATGGAATATACAGGTCAGCAGAGAGTGTGTATGTGTGTGTGTGTATATACACAGACTTACAAGAGTGTATTCACACACAAACATGAGTATGTATGTTTGTGTGTGTAAGAGAGGGAGAGAGATTGATAGAATCTAGATGAATGATTTTATAGGTACGAATTTACTGCGATGACTCTGTAAAGCCTTTCTTTTAACCTCAGAAGTTAATTATTCTAAAGTGGCATTATCAGGTAATGATTGCATTTATCAAGTTATTTATATTTGGGGAGCATTATTTGAATAGATAAAGTAGACTATCAGTCTTTAAATCAACTCTTTATACTGTAATTGGTAACCAGTATGTTTAGTTTTAAATACCAGTGTTTCTTTCAACAGATATATAGGAATTTTAAAATCTGTAACAACAAATATGCAAATATTAGTTATTTCAGAACAACCAAAAAGACAAAGCCCTGTACTGAAGATGTTAAAATTCATGTCATATTTTCACCTCTTATGAATCTTAAAAACAAAAACAGATTGTATGAGTATCACACTATTTGAAAGTAGTAACAGTTTTATCTCATCTGTTCCAATTCGGATGCCTTTTATTTCTTTTTCTTATATGACTGCTGTAGCTAGGACTTTCAATACCATGTTAAATAGAAGCAGTGAGAGTGGCAATCAATCCCTGGGTTGGGAAGATCTCCTGGAAAAGGAAATGCCAACCCACTCCAGTATCCTTGCCTGGAAAACCCCATGGACAGAGGAATTGGCTGGCTACAGTTCAGTGGGTTGCAAAAGAGTTGAACACAAATTAATGACTAAACAACAGCAGCATTTTCCCTCTATACCCATTTGACAATAGTTTTCATCGTGAGTGATGTTGAATTTTGTCAAATGCTATTCCTGTATATGAGATGATCATGTGATTTTTATTCCTTCTTTCTGTTAATGTGTTGCATCACATTGATTGATTCACATATGCTGAACCATCCTGTGTCCCTGAAATAAATCCAAGTTGTTGATGATGTATAATCCTTTTTATACATTGTTAGATTCAGTTTGCCAATATTTTGTTGAGAATTTTTGCATGTATATTCATCAAAGATTTTGGCATTTTTTTTTTTTCCTTTGGAGTGTCTTTCTCTGATTTTGGTATTAGGGTGATGATGGCCTTGTAGAATAAATTTTGGAGAGTTCTATACTCTTCAATTTTTTGGAATAGTTTGGTAGAATCACTTTTTATGGTGGCCAAGATATGAAAGCAACCCAAGTGTCCATCAACAGACAAATGAATAGAGAAGACATGATATGTATATAATGGACTATAAGCCATAAAAAATGAAATTCTATCATTTGCAGCATCATGGATGGATTTAGAGAATATCATGCTTAGTAAGATAAGTTATACAAGTAAAGCCATATATATCATTTATATGTGGACTCTAAAATATAATACAGGGACTTCCCTGGCAGTCCAGTTGTTAAGAGTTCACCTCCAATGCAGGGAGTGTGGGTTTGATCCCTAGTTGGCAGACTATGAAGAAAGCTGAGCACCGAAGAACTGATGCTTTTGAACTGTGGTGGTGAAGACTTGTGAGTCCTTTGGACTGCAAGGAGAGCCAACCAGTCCATCCTAAAGGAGACCAGTCCTGGGTGTACAATGGAAGTACTGATGCTGAGGCTGAAAATCTGATACTTTGGCCACCTCATGCGAAGAGTTGACTCATTGGAAAAGACCCTGGTGCTGGGAGGGATTGAGGGCAGGAGGAGAAGGGAATGACAGAGATGAGATGGCTGGATGGTATCACTGCCTCGATGCACATGAGTTTGGGTAAACTCTGGGAGTTGCTGATGGACAGGGAGGCCTGCCATGCTGTGATGCATGGGGTTGCAAAGAATCAGACACGACTGAGTGACTGAACTGAACTGAACTTGTGGCCAAAAAACCAAACTATTAAAAGAAAATGAAGCAATATTGTAACAAATTCAATAAATTTTTCATGGTCTAAATCAATAATAATAATACAAACAAATGAAATAACAAAACAGAAACAGAGTTATAAATATAGAAAAATAAAAAAGAGTAGTGGTTATCACAGGAAGGTGGGAAGGGAAGGGGCAAGTTAGGGGTATGGAATTAAGAGATATAAACAGCAAGATATATTGTATAGTACAAAGAATTGTAGCCAGTATCTTATAATAACATTTAATAGAGTATAATCTGTAAACACATCAAATACTATGCTGTTCACCTGAAACTAATATAGTGTTGTAAATCAACTATTCTTCAATTTAAAAAGACAGACTAATAAATAAGCAACCTCAATAAGATATTAAATTTATAGATATAGCATGTAGGATGAAAAACTTTGCAGATAAATAATACTGCCTTGTGCTTTTTATTCTAAGGATATGAACTAGAAGAATGCAGTAAACACAATTTCCCTCATAATTTAGGGGAATTTCTCTCTCTCCCACATGGAGGAGGAAATGATGAACTATAAGATGTGTTCTAATAGCTACTGTGTTGTAAGCATTGTGATTTTTTTCATGCATGATACTGTTAATACTGATTGATACTCTTTAGAAAAATTATTGTTACAAATTAAGTTTTACAGATGGGAACTTCATTCCATAGTTCATTGGCACTCTATCTATCAGATCTAGGCCCTTAAATCTGTTTCTCACTTCCACTGTATAATCATAAGGGATTTGATTTAGGTGATACCTGAGTGATCTAGCGGTTTTCCCTACTTTCTTCAGTTTAAGTCTGCATTTGGTAATAAGGAGTTCATGATCTGAGCCACAGTCAGCTCCTGGTCTTGTTTTTGTTGACTGTATAGAGCTTCTCCATCTTTGGCTGCAAAGAATATAATCAATCTGATTTCGGTGTTGACCATCTGGTGATGTCCATGTATAGAGTCTTCTCTTGTGCTATTGGAAGAGGGTGTTTGCTATGAGCAGTGCATTTTCTTGGCAAAACTCTATTAGTCTTTGCCCTGTTTCATTCTGCATTCCAAGGCCAAATTTGCCTGTTACTCCAGGTGTTTCTTGACTTCCTACTTTAGCATTCCAGTCCCTTATAATGAAAAGGACTTCTTTTTGGGGTGTTAGTTTTAAAAGGTCTTGTAGGTCTTCATAAAACCGTTCANTCTGATTTCGGTGTTGACCATCTGGTGATGTCCATGTATAGAGTCTTCTCTTGTGTTGTTGGAAGAGGGGGTTTAACCTAATATTTTTTTTTCATTCCTGTTTCTTTGAATTATGTTTCTTGAAGGCAGTTTCTACTTGGATCTTGCTATTTTATTTATTAGGACACTCTACTTTAATTACCTTGTGACTCAGATGGTAAAACGTCTGTCTACAATGCAGGAGACCTGGGTTTGATCCCTGGGTCGGGAAGATTCCCTGGAGAAGGAAATGGCAACCCACTCCAGTACTCTTGCCTAGAAAATCCCATGAACATAGGAGCCTGGTGCAGGCTACTGTCCGTGGGGTCGCAAAGAGTTGGACACGACTGAGTGACTTCACTTCACTCACACTTTAATTCAAGGGCTTAGATATTTTAATGTGAGTTAGGAGAGCATGGACTCCTGGCAGCCNAATCCCATGAACATAGGAGCCTGGTGCAGGCTACTGTCCGTGGGGTCGCAAAGAGTTGGACACGACTGAGTGACTTCACTTCACTCACACTTTAATTCAAGGGCTTAGATATTTTAATGTGAGTTAGGAGAGCATGGACTCCTGGCAGCCTAATGGAGAAACTGTTTCAACAAGAAGGGAGAGGTCATGGACCTCAGGTGCTACGGCCTTGAGGATGTGATGACCTTGGGGGTGAATGTTAGGAAAGGGTTGGAGGATAAATTTTCAGATACTCAACTTATATCATTCCATTTTACAGATAAGGAACCAGAGGCTCCAAGAAAGGGACTGACTTTTCGATGTCACTTAGTAAGTGGCAGAGTCAGGATTTGAACTTAGGTATGAGTGACTCAGAATTTAAGAAACATACACCTTTATCACACTGACTCTCTTTCACCATTCCCTCCTCACTCAGCATTAACTAAATGCCAAATATATGACTGATTGCAAGCAATATTTCATTAAAAAAAATAATTTGGAAATGGTAATATAATCTTATTGGGGAAAGTCTTATTATAATTTTTTATTGTTTATGATTAGCTTTCTTCCCTTTGTGCTATTTTACATATCAGCACCTTGTTTTTAATGTATCCTATGAAGTAGGTGAAAAAATCCACACAGGTAAACTAATGCATGTCATATGAGTAGTGTCTGAAAATAACAAACCATATTTCTTAGAAATGTACTTCCCTTTGTCAATCAGAATATGTCTATTTTCCTTTTTCAGCCCCAAAGGAATCTATGAGAGTTAACACTTATGGTTACAGATAGATTAGGAAATATTTGTTATGTAATATCATTCTTCAGTCCTTTTCAAAGCCCCATGAGAAGAGTACTTGGAACTACACAGATGGTGGCTTTGGGGCTCTGTACTGAGAAAGTGATAAGGTACCATTGTTTTAGATTGGTCTTGGGGAAAATACCATGGATAAGATTCGACTCTACTGCTGACCACTTCTTTGACTTTGGGAAATTTTTCTTAAGATTTTTTTATGTGGACCATTTTTAAAGTCTTTATTGAATTCCTTACAATATTGCTTCTGTCTTATGTTTTGGTTTTTTGGCCCCAGGCATGTGGGATCTTAGTTCCTTAACCAGGGATTGAACCTCCTGCATGAAAGGCGAAGTCAAACCATTGGACTTTCAGGGAAGTCCCTGGGGAAATTGTTTTATTTCTTTCCTGGAACTTTATTCTCCTTATACACTCAATAGAGTTTACGATAAACATCTCACGGGAAACTTCAGTTCAGTTCAGTTCAGTTGCTCAGTCCTGTCCGACTCTTTGTGACCCCATGAACCGCAGCAGGCCAGGCATCCCTGTCCATCACCAACTCCTAAAGTTTACACAAACTCATCTCCATCGAGTTGATGATGCCATCCAGCCATCTCATCCTCTGTTGTCCCCTTCTCCTCCTGCCCCCAATCNAGTGGCTCAGCAGGTAAAGAATCCACCAGTAATGCAGGAGATGCAGATTTGATACCTGAATTGAGAAGATCCCCTGGAGGAGGAAATGGCTACCCACTCCAGTAGTCATGCCTGGAGAATCCCAAGGACAGAGGAGCCTGGCGGGCTGGAGTCCATGGGGTTGCAAAGAGTCAAACATGTTTCTTCCCAAATGTTCCTGTGGAGGAACCATGACCGGCATCTCCCCATTTAAAAGCCAAAATTAAAGACACGGAAGCCTCAATGTCTTTAGTCTGCTCAAGGAAGTTTACACGATTTCGTCCTCCAGGTTTCCATGAACAGTTTTAGGGCAGAGAAGATTTGTTTCCCAGGTGGGAGGGTGGTGGGGGGTCCAGTCTCAGTCTCACTGCGTCAGTGAGCCTCAGACCTGGCCCAGGTCCACTGAGACTCAACTTGGACATTTGCGAAATAGAACAGTGCCTGCCCCCACAAGGAGTAGAGGCGGTGAGGCCACAGAGGCAGTGAGCACATCATGCTCAGGCCATGGCAGGCGGCTGGTCGCCCTCTCACCCCTCAGAGCTGGGCTCCCCCCACAGCAATGGTGAGGTCTCCTCCAACACAGTCATTCTTGCTCCCGAGGGAATTCGGAGTCCCTGTGATGTGTAACCTTCGTGGAGGCAGAATTTGCTTTTGCTCATGTAGAGAAAGAAAATATGTATATTTCAATCCTCAGATGTGATTTCTTTTAATGGACTAATGTGGTAGGTTTGCGTGTCCCAGGAGAATGTAGCAACCAGTCTACACTGCAGAAGCAGGACTTTCTGGGCTATGCAGCCAATAAGCCCCTTCCCCACGTGCCCTCCTTCACCCACCGTGTAAATAGCAAGCAGGCAGCCCTCACTGCCATCACCTCCGCTGGTCAAGCAGATGCTGTTCCAGCTGACTTCAAATTTGGCTGCTTCTTGGAGCGTTAGGAGGGCCTTGCAGGGTTGGGGCTGGTGGCTTACAAGAACATGAACACTAGGCTCCTCCATAGTTGGGATGCTGTTTGGGGTCCAAACACACATTCTGATTGACTTCAAGCTTACGCTTGGTTCTGTTGCCGTTTAACAAAAGGCCCACAGACCTAGTGGCTTAAAAGAGAACAACGCTTGCTTGCTTGCTCGTCATGCTGTTAATGTAGGTGGGGCACCTGTCTCTCTCCATGTGCTGCTGATGGGGCGATTGGCTGGGTCTGGAGGAAGAAGACCTCCAGGGGCCTCCCCTGAGGTGCTCTCCGGTCATGCTCCCCTCGTGGCCTTGTCCATGGCCCAAGCTCCTCTGCGCACTTCACTGCATCCCGTGGGCCCAAGCCAGCCACCAGGCGGCCTTGCTCAGGGGAGGGGAAGTGCTCACAGAAGGGAGAACTGTTTGGATCCCTTTGGTCTAGCGGAAAAGGGAGCAGAAGGGAGAAGCTTAATGAAATTACGGTGTCTATTGCAGAACTACGTAGCACCCAGTGCCCTCTGGACCCCTGCACTAACACGAGCAAACAACTTACATACCTTCGGTGATGGTAAACTCACTCCCTCACTCACAACGAAGTCTGTTCTGCCTTTGGATGTACGACAGTGTCTAGAACATGAGCCCTAAGAAGGCCTTGCTCAGAACTGTAAGCTTCAGGCCAGCAAACTTCAGAAAGATGGGTCTAATGACTGTCCAGCGTTTTTAATCTGGTCAGCCTCAAAGTTTCTGTGGAGCCCTTGAAATTGAATGTGAAATGTTGCCAGTGTGTGCTTTTTTGGTTCCCAGAGGAAGGTGGAGGTATGTAGCATATATCTTAAAGGAGCTGTGCTGTGCTTAGTTGCTCAGCGATGTCCGAATTTTTGCAACCCTATGGACTGTAGCCCACCAGGCTCCTCTGTCCAAAGAGATTCTCCAGGCAAGGATACTGGGGTGGGTTGCCATGCCCTCCTCCACAGGTTCTTCCCAACTCAGGGATCGAACCCCAGTCTCTTGCATTGAAAACAGATTCTTTACCATCTGAGCCACCAGGGAAGCCCAAGAATACTGGACTGGGTAGCAGTTCCCTTCTCCAGGGGATCTTCCCAACCCAGGGATTGAACTCAGGTCTCCCGCATTGCAGGCAGATTCTTTACTGTCTGAACCACCAAGGAAGATTTAAAGGAGGCTAGAATCCAACAAAGGTAAATAATCTTTGTTCCACAGCTGACAGGCAGCATTCACTGCCTGGTGGCCAGAACCAGCCTTGAAAATAAACACTAGCCCACAATTTTAGCTATTCAAAAAAAAAAACAAAGTTAGCTATTTAGACCAGCACCAATCTGTCAATCTCATGTTCCCTTTTCGCAGAAAGCCTATGACTGCCTTCTGCAGGAAGACACTTCAGATTTTAAAGTAGAGATCACCTTTCAAGGTTGAAATGTTCCGAGGAGACTCTTCACAGGCTGGGAGGTGGAAGGGGTGAGAGGAGAGATACAGACGGAAGATGCAGTGGCCTGGACTGGCTCCAGACTAACAGAACCACTCAAAAACATGAAACTGCTTCAACTGACAGAATTTAAGAAACCTTACCCAAGTCGTCTGACCCTCTGTCTGACCCACCTTCACTTCTCTCCGCAGCCACGGGACAAGATGTGCCGGGGAGGTCTCTGCGGCTGCCAACAATAACATCTGCGGGGTCGGCGTGGCCTACGGCTCCAAGGTTGCAGGTAGGCTGGCCCGTCCCTGCCAGACATCCCCAGGAGGCATCATACCCAGTCTCCGTCCTGGCCAGGGCCGGGCAAAAACTCCCAGTGGGGCAAGAGAGCAGGGATTGGTACAATTTAGCAAGGGTGAAAAAAAAAATTTAATTTAACCTGTATGGTAATATCAGTAAACTTTAAAAATTTTAAGGTGCAGAGATCATGAGCCCACAGGTCAATGAAGTTTCACAAGCCAATCACACACACTTAACCATCAAGAATCAAAACATTATCAGCACCCCAAAGCCTTCCTTGTGTACCCCTCAGTTGCTGCCCATACACACAAGAACAATCATGACTCTGAGTTCTAACAGCAAACACGGGTTAGTCCCAGTTTTTGAACTTTATATGAATGGAATTGTCCTGTCTGTACTCTTTGTGTATCAGTAGCCTTAATATCTTTAAAAAAATTTTTTCAAAGTATAGTTGATTTACAATGTTGTGTTTGTTTCTGATGTATAGCAAAGTGATTTGGTTATACATATATGTGTGTGTATGTGTGTGCATGCATGTGCGCACACGCATGCAGAAGTGCTTAGTTGCTCAGTCATGTCCAACTCTTTGCAACCCCATGGACTGTAGCCCACCAGGCTCCTCTGTCCATGGGGATTTTCCAGGCAAGAATACTGAAGTGGGTAGACTATCCATTCTCCAGGGTATCTTCCTGACCCAGGAATCCAACCAGGGTCTCCTGCATTGCAGGTGGGTTCTTTACCAGCTGAGCTACCAGGGAAGCCCATATACATATATACGCACATACATATATTCTTTTTTATATTCTTTTCCATTATGGTTTATTACAAGACACTGAATATAGTTCCTTGTGTTATATAGCAGGACCTTGTTGTTCATCCATTGTATATATAATAGTTTCATCTGCTAATCCCAAACTCCCAGTCCTTCCCCTTCCCAATAGCCTCCCCCTTAGTAACCACAAGTCTGTTCTCTACGTCTGCCAACCTGTGTCTATTTCATAAATAAGTTAATTTCTATCATATTTTTGAGTTCACATATAAGTGATCCCATGTTACACTTACCTTTCTCTTTCTGACTTGTTTCACTTAGCGTGATAACCTCTAGGTCCACCATGTTGCTGCAGAAGGCATGACTTCATTCTTTTTTGTAGCTGAGTAATAGTCCCATCTATGGGTATGTGTGTGTATATATATGTATACACCACATCTTCTTTATCCATTCAACTTTCAGTGGACATTTAGGTTTGTTTCCATGTCTTCGCTGCTGTGAATAATGCTTCTATGAACATTGGGACACCTGTATCTTTTCAGGTTATAGTTTTGTCTGGGTATATGCCCAGGAGCAGGATTGCTCAATCATACAGCAACTCTAGTTCTGGTTTTTTGAGTTTTAGTTTGTTTCCATAATGACTGCACAAATTTACATTCCCACCAACAGTGGAAGAGGGCACCTTATATTTTCAAAGTGTAGTTTTGTCCACGTATCCATAAGATGTAAATAGAACTCAGATAAAGATGGTAGAAAATGAGGAGGAATGCACAAATTATTGCAAACATACTCCAAACTCTTCAAAATGCTTTTGGTGGCTTGTTTTGTTTGTACCAAGCATCTCATTTTTAAGGGAAAATACTCTACCTAGAAGAATCTTTTTATTAAGTTCTACAGGAAAGATGTTTAACAAATTCCTCTTTATGGGGTCTTTAGAAACCGAGGGTGGCATGTCACTAGAAACTTCGAAAGCAAAATCTTCCCCCTGCCAAAAAAGAAAGGAAGAGAGAAGACGAATGAGGGGATAAGATGCTAGAGAAGGAAGTGGCTACTCATTCATTGCAAGTTTTGCACCAAATTTGATTCTTAATTTATTCAGGCTGAGTCACCCAACCTTGTTTTTCTTTTTTTACAACCATCTCTATGTGGTTTTGGTTGTTTTCTTTTTCCTGGTGATTTAATGGAACCATAAACATACTTTGTGCTGACACTTGCATTTCCAGGGACCTAAATAAAGCAAGAGAAACCTATACAAATCCATCATTAACCTCCTTCAACACTGTCTGCTAAGGTCTGCCTGAGGTGGGTGCTGAATTTCACAGAAGAATACATCCGGAGTGTTCTGAAATGTAACTAGGGAGGATTTGCCCCTCGGGTTTCAGCGCTCTGTGTTTGGTGAGCCTCCAAAAAGCTGACATCAAAACGTCAGAGGCTGCTATGAGCTCAGGGGAAAATATAGCACCCAATTAATATTTGATAAGCCGGGCTCACACGTTGGCTGCTATCTGAATGGGGGGAGGGGCGGTTTCCTATTCACAGGACAGAGTGGAAGCAATGGAAAATTTCAAACCTGGATTCCTCACTCACAGTGAGGTTTTCCAAAGAGTTTTTAAATTTTCTTCATGCCCACAGTAACTGGGTTTTTGAACAGGGGATTCATAAAACTACTTATTGCAAAAATGAAGAGTTGCGATTAGTTCACGGCATTCGGGGATCCAGTGGGGTCTTTTTCTCCATTGGCTTCTTTTTCTCTCGTAATCTGTGCTCTGAAAGCGTTTGAGTGTTAGTCGATCAGCTGTGTTCAAGTCTTTGCAACCCAATTGGGCTGTAGTCCCACAGTCTCCTCTGTCCATGGGATTCTCCAGGCAAGAATACTGGAGTGAGTAGCCATTCCCTTCCCCAGGGGATTTTCCTGACCCAGGGATTGAACCCGGGTCTCCTCCATTGCAGGCAGATTCTTTCACCATCTGAACCACCAGGGAAGCCCCAAAGTACCTAATTCTCCGGCTCCTTTTGTTTGAATTTCTTAAAAGCAAACCTGAGGCAAGGATCTGGGTGCAAGGAATTTATTTAGGAGGCAATCCCGGGAAGCCAGTGAGGGAAAGAGAAAGGAAGATAGTGGGAAGACGGACCAAAAGAAGGTGTGTAGGTGAGCTGGGGCTTCAGGGGACTGTGGGGACACCCCCTCANAAAGCAAACCTGAGGCAAGGATCTGGGTGCAAGGAATTTATTTAGGAGGCAATCCCGGGAAGCCAGTGAGGGAAAGAGAAAGGAAGATAGTGGGAAGACGGACCAAAAGAAGGTGTGTAGGTGAGCTGGGGCTTCAGGGGACTGTGGGGACACTCCCTCAGCATTGCCCTCCCCGAAGGGAGGAGGCTGGGAGTTTAACCACCAACTCCCATCTGTCTTCAGTGGAGAGGTAGGGGTCCTCAGCCATGAACCCCTGGCCTCTCCAGCCTGCAGCTCACANGCTGGAGAAGACTCTTGAGAGTCCCTTGGACTGCAAGGAGATCCAACTAATCCATTCTAAAGGAGATCAGTCCTGTGTGTTCTTTGGAAGGAATGATCCTAAAGCTGAAATTCCAGTACTTTGGCCACCTCTTGCGAAGAGTTGACTCATTGGAAAAGACTCTGATGCTGGGAGGGATTGGGGGCAGGAGGAGAAGGGGACGACAGAAGATGAGATGGCTGGATGGCATCCCTGACTCGATGGACGTGAGTTTGAGTGAACTCCAGGAGATGGTGGTGAACAAAGAGGCCTGGTGTGCTGCAATTCATGGGGTCACAAAGAGTTGGACATGACTGAGCGACTGAACTGAACTGAACTGAAGGTATATTAATGAATTTGATCACTAATAACATGAAAAATAAAAAGATGATAAAACTGGTACTGATTAAATAGAAATTGTCAGTGGGAATCTATCAAATTTAATTATAGAATTTGAATTTTTCTAATTTGAAAAAAAATGGACAAACAAGAAAGCTTTGGGATCAAACTCTCAATATAGTTACTTTAGATGGAGACAGAAAAACTGAGAGCAATCATGCAAGCAGCACCATAAAACAAAGACATTACTCTGTTACTGAAAAACTTTGCTCCTTACTATAATGTGAATTAAAAAAAAAAACTTTACTGTTTTAATGATGTTATGAACTGTTGATTCTAATGATGATCTCTTGAGAGGTTAAGCTAGTTCTTATATTTAGCAGAAAGTAGAATTACTGGGGGACATGGAACTACAAATAAATTACCCCTTAAAGTTATTTCATGAGTTAAAGAAAGCAGATTCTGGAGTATTTATCTAAGGTAAAGTCTTCTTCAGATTACCCAGGGATTAACATTCAGAATGAAAAAACAACAACAACAACAAATGTTAAGCCTCTTCTTCCACAATTGTGAGTTGCCAAAGTGCAAGAAACTTCATACATAATAATGTCGTCTTTTCAGAGTTAAAGATCTCTTTATAAAAAATGCTTTTTTGTTTTCTATAATGGGAGTGGTGCTTTCTTGATACTAAGGAAAATTCATTCTATTAGAATCCAGAAGCTGGAATAGATCTCATAGCTAATTTTCATGGACTGAACCTTAATTCCCACTAGGTTAGGAAAAAAAAACAAAAACTTGTTCATGCTGATAATGTAGTTTTACTGCACATGTGAATAAAACTGTAAATAAGTCTATTCTGAGAAATATCTAATATATTCCTTACAATTAGAAAATATTTATTAATACTTTAATTCAAGTGTAGAACTTATTAATGCTCAAATTCTGCCTTACAGTCAGCAAAAACAAGACCAGAGGCTGACTGTGGCTCAGATCATGAACTCCTTATTGCCAAATTCTGACTTAAATTGAAAGTAGCAAAAACCACTTGACTATTCATGTATGACCTAAAGCAAGTCCCTTACAATTATACAGTGGAAGTGAAAAATAGATTCAAGGGACTAGATCTGATAGACAGAGTGCCTCATGAACTATAAATGGAGGTTCAAGACATTTATAGGAGACAGGGAGCAACAATCTCCAAGGAAAAATTGCAAACAACCAAAATGGCTGTCTGGGAAGGCCTTACAAATAGTTGTGAAAAGAAGAGAAGGGAAAAGCAAAGGAGAAAAGGAAAGATACACCCATTTGAATGCAGAGTTCCAAAAAAGAGCAAGGAGAAATAAGAAAACCTCCCTCAGCAATCAGTGCAAAGAAATAGAGGAAAACAATAGAAAGGGAAAGATTAGAGATCTCTTCAAGAAAATTAGAGATACCAAGGGAACATTTCATGCAAAGATAGGCTCAATAAAGGATGGAAATGGTATGGACCTAACAGAAGCAGAAGATATTAAGAGGTGGCAAGAATACACAGAAGAACCATACAAAAAATATCTTCACGACCCAGATAATCACACTGGAGTGATTACTCACCTAGAGCCAGACATCCTTGAATGTGAAGTCAAGTGGGCCTTATGAAGCATCACTACAAACAAAGCTAGTGGAGATCATGGAATTCCAGTTGAGCTATTTCTAATCCTAAAAGATGATGCTATGAAAGTGCTGCATTCAATATGCCAGCAAATTTGGAAAACTCAGCAGTGGCCACAGGACTGGAAAAGGTCAGTTTTCATTCCAATCGCAAAGAAAGACAATGATAAATAATGTTCAAACTACCACACAGCTGCACTCATCTCTCACACTAGCAAAGTAATGCTCAAAATTCTTCAAGCCAGGCTTCAGCAATATGTGAACCATGGACTTCCAGATGTTTAAGCTGGATTTAGAAAAGGCAGAGGAACCAAAGATCAAATTGCCAACATTTTCTTGATCATTGAAAGCAAGAGAGTTCCAGAAAAACATCTATTTCTGCTTTGTTGACTATGTCAAAGCCTTTGACTGTGTGGATCACAACAAACTGTGGAAAATTCTGAAAGAGATGGCAATACCAGACCACATGATCTGCCTCTTGAGAAACCTATATGCATGTCAGGAAGCAACAGTTAGAACTAGACATAGAACAACAGACTAGTTCCAAATAGGAAAAGGAGTACGTCAAGGCTATATATTGTAACCCTGTTAATGGCACCCTACTCCAGTACTCTTGCCTGGAAAATCCCATGGATGGAGGAGCCTGGTAGGCTGCAGTCCATGGGGTCACAGAATTAGACAC